>JAPDSC010074540.1:18386-78231 GCA_026290005.1 Latrodectus geometricus | reverse complement strand
TATAGTACATAAATATGTATTAATTTTTACTTATGTAATATAACAAATTTTAAGTATGACATAATTAACAAAAATATGTAAGCATTTATTAATGTATTTAAAATAATTTTAACATGTTTCCTATGCCATTTTTGAACCAGCGAACAAAAGAAATGTTGGAAAAATATCCATTGTGCATTTGGCAGAAATTTACTATAGTTTTGGGACTGTACTATGCATGATGACAGTCTCTGGAATATTTTATAATCAAACTTTGATAACGACGGCACTTTTTGTGTAATCATTTGATTAGCTATTGATTTATATAGGTTTGATTATTTGATTTTAATACATTTTCAGATTTTTTAAAAAATTTTTATAATTCTGAGTAAATATTTGCAGTTTATTATAAAGAGAATATTCTTTGCTCATTTAACAAGCCTATTATTCTCTAACTAGTATTTAATGTACATGATTTAGCTTAGAGTGTTTAAAGTAAAAATGTCCCAGCAAAAGATTATTATGATCTTATTCACAAGAAAAGTAGTGGAAAGTATATTTTACTCACTAATTTCTTTTTAATAAATGTTAGATAAAAAATGAATCTTAGTTTCAATTATTATTTTACACAAAACAATAAATTTATTACCTTAGCATACTTACCCATTTGTTATTTGAAAAAATTCCAATTTGTGCATTTGACTCCCTTTTAGCCATAAACATAATTTAAAAAAAAAAAATAGTGTAAATTTAATGTTAATAATATTAATAAATTGGAAAAATGTACCTTTGTTTTCAAAGTACAGTGAATAACATTCATTAGAAATTAGTTGGGTTTTGAAATAACAATCACACATTTCTGTTTTATGTCCTGCTTATTAAGATAATTTAATTTTCAAATGTGAGACAAAATTAAATTATATTTTATACTTACAATATAAAATTCATATTAACACCATTTTGTAATAAAATGTGACCTTTTGCAATTCCCCCCCTATTTTCAAATGTTTAATAACGTCAATGATTTAAAAGGCACAAAAGTTCTCAAGCCATCACAGAAATAGAAGATACCTGCTCAGATGTATTGCGCATGTGTGAGATCATGCTATTGCTTCAGCGTGTAGTACTTTTCGGCATGTCGATCGCGTGCAAAAGCGCTATTTGGGAAGCGAGAGGTGGGCGTTGGAGACATGCTCCCTCAGTGTGCGGCCTGCCAAAAAGATGCATAAAAAAACAAGCTTTCATCTGAATAAACTCACTTTAGACAGAAACATAAATTTATTGAAGACTAAGATTGAATACTACGACATTAATTTTATATTTGCGAGATCACCATAAAGTTATTTTAAAGGATCAAGCTTTATAAGATATCGTAAAATCTTAGCTAAATTATATTGCTCAAGCATTTCATTGATTAAATTGTTAATCACTTTCGTTTCGAATTTTCATTGTAGTGAAAAACAATTGCACTTTTTTATTACAAAACTTCTCAAGAATTTAAAAAATTTAATATATAAACATGCTAATCATGTACTGAAACAAATAAATAAACTATGAAAACTGTTTAATAATAACAAAACAAGTAATTCAAAAGGAGAAAAAAAAATAATGCTTAAATTACTTTGAGAGATTCATCTATTTTTGCCTTTTTTTTATCCCTACAAATATTGCATATGTTGATTATCTAAAATATTTATAAAGTTTTTTAGTTGATATGATTGGAAAGAAACATTGATTGAAAGATTGTTACCTCACTGCTAGATCATAGCTTAAAATTATAAAGACTTAACAAGTAAATCAAAAAGAGAAAAAAAAAATGCTTAAATTACTTTGAGAACTATACCCATTTTTATAATTTTTTAATTTTGATTTTTGGTCTTTTTATTCCAATAGAAAAATATTGTACTGATAATGTTGATATGTCTAAAAAAATCGTAGTAAGGTTGATATGATTGGAAAGAAAGATTACAGATTAACTGTTACCTCACTGCTAAACTTAACTCAAAATTATAAGGCTTATTGCCATCCGAAGTAGGAAATCTTTCTTTGACATGAAAGCTCTTGAGCCTGATCCCAGCAACAGTTTCAATGCACAGAACAATGGATACTTTTCTACTTTTTGCATGCTTTTTAGAGGTAAATGCATGGGGATTTTTCAAGTTAATTTCCTTACAATACATAAATGTGGCTTACAATCAATGAAAAATCCAACTTAAAGACATTTGGTGCCAAATTTACAAATGCCATATAATGATACTGAAACTCAATTTTTACATAACTCATACAATCCAGCATCCTATCACATACCAATAAATATGATTGGTTTAACATTCTACAATTACTTTTTGTATACAAGGACTACTTTGAATGGAAACTAGTTTAAAGCAGACATCCAAATAAGAGAAGGAAAACATATCCATGAAATAATGACCACATTGCTAACCACACAACATATGAAAATTTCATAATTGACACCACACAAAAAAATAATTCTAATATATCTGTAACATATGGATAGTTACTACTTATAGCACCTCCTTATTAAATGAAATCTGCTATAAGATTGAAAAAGGATTTAGCAAAAAATGAGTGATGCAAACCAGGCCTTCTGACATAACCAATAACAACATACCTGATGACATCATTATTGAGGTTTTGAAAGAAAATATTGCATAAGAGAAGATGAATATAACCAAATAAAATAAGATAAAGAACAATAGTTAGTTTAGAAATTTCAATTTTTTAATGGTTAGTTTTGACATTTTTGAATTACTTCAGACTGTTATATATTCATTTGATCTCATTACTTCTTGATACATTTTACAATTTCAATTTCCCATTTTTTGAATGTAAATCTTTTCAAAAAATTAGAGCCAGAAACTTTACAAAATATAAGATGTACTAGATAACATATTGCCAAATTCTTTGGCTTTAAACAAAGTCTAGAGCATAATTGGCTGAATTTCCAAAATAAATAATAATATCAAGAAAAGATAAAAACACAACTGATTTTATACAATGCTAATTGTGAATTAGAAAAGAATGCTATTAAAAATGTGTTGAAAATGGCATACAACTGTTCAGAAGAAAATGATTTATTATTATTTTTGGAATGGTTTATTTTTCATTGTGAAATAAGAAAATGAAACATGAATTTACATTGCAAAATAATTAATGCTAAATTAAACAAATTTGGTTTGCATAATTTATATTAACAACTGGTAATCTAAATGCTATGTTATTAATAATTTTTTCATACATTTTAAGAAATTTTGAAGTGCACAATTATTCAACAGCATTCATTATTTAAATTTTGAATAAATTAAGAAACACTTGATATAATTAAGATTTGTAACATATTTATGGAATATAACAGCAGCAATTTATTTTGTGAAGTAATCTTTTCCATTAATTTATAAAATAATTATTTTATTTCTTATGAAATAATTTTGCATTACATATGAAACAATATGATTATAAATAGAAAAACATACTTTCACAGCTTATTTTAAAAAGTGAAAATAAAATATATATCTACAAAATAATAATAATAAAATAAATTGATGAAAAGTTACAAATGCGATTATCATTCTAAATGTCAAAGCACCACTGCATCTTCTTCCATTTCTTCATCTTCAAACCATTTTGAAACATATGAAATGTTGATATTTTTAGTACAATTTTCAGTTTTATAGATACCCAAAAGATGATCAGATAATTCATTCATAACATTTCGAAGGGAGACAATGATGAACTGTGTATTTTTGGTGGTTTCCTAAAAAATATTCCAAAAAATTGAATAAGTTATTCACAATAATAAATGCAAACAAATATATGATACAAAAAACATGATTTTACAGAATAACATTTCTAGTATAATTTTTAAATTTCAAATGAATGCATAAAAAATGTTTAGTATTAAGATAAATTTTTGCAAGATTTTCAATAATGATCTTATATTCAATAAAGTGCAGTGAACTTTCTTCAAATCAAATTTAAAGTAACACAATGAAAACAAATTATTTAAATATAATACTACTAAATTTTATTTTTTTCAAAAATTGTATCAGCAATTCTTTAGAATCCTACAAACCAAGTCTTTAATAAAATATATTTAAAGTAGCTAAAATTTTAGCTACTTTAAATAAACAAAATAAAATTTTGCTAAATATTTACTTGCTTGCTTAGTATTATCAAAGTGCATGGATGAATAACTTATCTCCACTCAAGTCATCAAATACATTTTTTCGTCTTTCTTCAGTTTATTGTTTATTTAATAACACAGGCAAGTCAAAATGACTTAGATCTAGACATACATTCATAAGATTGTTGTGCCTAGAAAAGCAATTTTGTAAAATGGGAAACCAATACTTGAACTCCCCTTCTAGAAGTATCCTACAATATTTTCACTTGAAGCCATTGATTACAATCAAATGCATGCAAAATTTATTTGCAACTACTATTTGCAGTTTGGAAAATTATACAAATATTTTAATGATGACAATTCTTTAAAAAGTTAATGCTTGAATATGAACCCAATATTATTGATCAGTTTAAAAGTTCATGGTCTCTCATAAATGCAGTTTACGCAAAGTTTTTTTTTTTTTTTTACAACATACTTTATTAACCAGTGAACGTTTGCAACAATTTATGAAATAATACAAGTATATTTAATATATTTACAATCAATAAGTTTCACGGACAGATGGATAAGATTTATATTTACTTTTAAATTTTACTTTTAAAGTTGCATTTATGTAATAAGCAAATAACATTTTGACATAAGATTATTGTTTGTAATTATACAAGCAAATGTTAAAACAAGATAATCTAATATCGAATTTAAACTTTATGTTTAAATTTGACTTACAAGGTTAAATTTAGTTGAATTAATCATTTACATTTTATACTAATCTAAAAATTACAATAGCATGAAAATTATACTCTTCAATTATTAAAATATAATAATTGATTTACTCTTAAATAACCAATTAAAAAAATTAATATTGTGTTTTTTCGGCATTCAGGAAATCTATAATTTTAATTTTAAAAAGTAAAACATACTTTTAAATATTTTCCAACAATAGCTACATTTCGCACATCCAATGCAGCATCAATTTCATCCATCACATAGAATGGAGTAGGACGGTAATAATGCAGAGCAAATACAAGAGCAAGAGAGCTAAGAGTTTTCTCTCCTCCAGATAAATTCCTCATGTACTTCCAAGATTTCTTAGGAGGGCGCACACTAAATAATTAGAAAAAAATTACAATAAGAAGTGATACATGTATTTGTTAATAAGAAATGAAAGATATACATATATTACATTTTTCTTCTTTTATCTTAAACCTTAAATAGAAAATATTGAGAAGAGTACTTGTGCTCAGAAATACTTAGAAAAATATGTAGTTTAAATAAGATTACAGAAATTATATTACATTAAACCTACATGCAAAGTTATATCTTACTATAGCAAAGCGAAGGGGGGGAAAAAAAAGAGAGAGAGAGAGGGAGATTTAGCTATATAAATATATTTTGTAAATGATTAACTTTTAGAATGCTAACAATGGATATTCATTATTAATTAAATTAATTTTTTTCAACATTATTGAAGCAAAATTCACCATGAAATGAATATTGATGAATAACTAGTATGTTGAAAGCCAATTAAACAAAAATGAGGAATGAATTGACTAATTTGATCAGCATTCAAATTTGAAAAAAAGATAATTTTTTAATATAGGTTTGGTACACTAAAAGTCAGTGCAATTACAGTTATGTACCAATTTTGCATAAATATGGAAAAAGGTACCAATGATTTTTATAAAATTATAATATTTGAATTAGGACATCAATGTCAGTAATAACATTGTAGAATGATTTCTCACCTGAACTCAATGCCTTTTGTGAAAGGATTCATACTATCTACCAATTCTACTTCAGCATCGCCACCCATAGTCAACATTTGATAAATTTCCTTTAGTTTTTTAGCAACAATGGTAAAACCTTTCAAGAATTCAGAGACTCGTCTGTTGCAAAGATAATCACAACGTTTACTTTGCAAAGTTTTCTCATTTATTATTCCGTCCATTTCCCTCTGCTTCGCTTCATATAAACTCAACTACAAATTAAAACATTATGTAAAAAAAATTAGTTCAACATTGTACTAATATAAATTTACTACAAATATTAAAATTTATACACTAGATAATTTGTTTATGCAGAAGAAAACTATTATATAAGAGAAACAACACACATACATTAAATAATTAAAAACAACTGAAGAAATCAATAAATATAATTTATTGTAAACATAAATAGCCAGCCATTAAATAAGTTAATATGCTTTAATAAAATGAAAATCTATCTAACAAGTAAGATGAATGGAAAATTGCAAATGTGGATTTTCCATAACAGGAGAGTAGATTTTTTCTTAACTTTTCCCAACAATAAGGAATTTGAATCAAATCAAATCATGATTAAAAAAATTAAATATGATTATTCACGCTGAAAAGATTTTACGATTACTGCTACTCTTAACTGTTAAAAGAACGGTAAAAGTCAAAAATATGAAGAAGCAATTGTTAACAAATCTTTGTTGTGTTTGTATTTAAAATTCACAGAAAAATCAAATCTCTTTTTATAAAAAAATTAAAAAATCTAGCTCTTTTTATAAGCTTTCCAAAAGCTGTTGATCTAAAAATGGAAAACATGATTTTTTGAAATTCCTGTTATAAATTATCTATTTCAAATTTATTATCTTTTATAAAAATTTAAATCAAGTATATCATTAAAGGTGATAAATATTTGAATAGTAAAATGTAGAATTCGATAAACTTAGCAATTAATAACTGGTATAACTCAATTAATAACAATTAATAAAAAGTAAGGTCAATACTGCAAAAAATAAAAAAATCATTTAAGTTTCCTTTTCATTTAAAATTAATCATAACATTTACTCACATATGAACTTAATTCAGGAAATTTTGTTAGTTGGAAGAAAACTTATGAAATTGATAAATTGGTGGGGCAGTAAAGTAGAATCTTTGTAAGTTATCAAATATGAAATAGGCCTCAACTATATAACTGTTTGCAAGTGACAAGATCTCTGAATTTTTTTATAGATTATTTTCAAATGTTATAGTATTTTAAAATACATAAATTATGTTTAACATGTTTAATCATGATATGAATACTATATAAAAAATGTTATATAAATAAGTTTTTATATTTCATGAAAATATTCATTCTTTAAAACTCTCTATTCATTAAGTATTTTTCATTGTTTTCAGTGAATTAACTTTCAATTGATTATCCTTATTTTGATATTTTTCATCAAATTAAAAAAAAAAATTATGCTTTGCACAGTTATCCTTTCACTCCAGATTGATTTATTTTAATTTTCTTCATCAGATTTAGAAAGATTTATAATTTGCACAATTTTCCTGTCATCCCAGTTTTTTAAATTAAAAAATTTTCAAATTAATAGTCCAATGTATTTTACGATTTTATCTTGTATTTTTCAGAAACACTTATTAGGTAAAAAATTTAAGCTAAAACTATTAACAAAAATATTATTTTTGTTTTTTTTTTATACAAAATAATGCTTAAAAATAATACTTTTGTTTTTTTTTTATATAAAATTAGTAATTTAAAATTAGCAAGTATAAATATTTAATTGAATTAGATAGTTTTGAACTAATTTAAGTTTTATGAAATATTAATACTAATACATTAATCACCAAAAAAAATAAATAAATAAATTTAAAAAAAAAAAAAAAACTTTTTAATATCTGAAAAAATGATGGATTATTGTTTCTATCAACATATAGCGAAAAAAATATCTAAGTTGCAGCGATTTATAAAAAGGAATAAAACTTTCATAAAAACTAGTAAGAAATAAAGCTTAAAACGTAAAATAGAACAGAAACTTTTTACTTTCTAACTAAAACGTTTTAACGTACAAGATGATTAAGCTTGTGTGCATACTTTTCTTAGTCTTGATCTTTTCTATAAAAAATTTATTTTACTCTTTCTTAAAAAATATCATAGTATAGCAATAGTTGTACATTTAATTATAATCAGAGATATTTTATTAAAAGTTATATCATGTCATATTTTTTGCATACCTGGAGTTATATACATCCAATTTAAAAACTCCATGTTTTACATAATGCAATTTTCTAATAAACTTTAAAATATAAGGCTCATATCTACATAGTTTTCAAGACAATGAAAGCCTTTATTTGAATCCTGCTTTTGAGATTGTATTAAACAAAGAATGAGATTTCAACTAATATTCATAGTAATATTATATGAAAAAAATAATATTGATGAATGCAAATTAGAAACTGAAGAATGATGTTGAACAAATTCAAAAACTTCATTTCTAAGAATTAAGATTAATTAAGCATTTAAAACTTTCATCTCCAAATAAAACATTTACATCTTTTTCTTTTTATTTTTTATTTTTGAGCAGTTACCATAACTTTACAATTCAATACTTGCAAATATTATCTTTTTACACTTTTTCATCACTTTTTGTAATAAAAACGAACTTCTATGTTACATTTCAACATAAATAGTTAATTAATTTGAAAATGCGTGTTATAATCAATACCACTATAGCCATGTTGATGTTTTGAAATACTTAGCGGAATTAAATATCTTTGTTTTAGCTATAATAAATTGTTAATGTATTATTACAATACAAAAATAATGATTTTGCACAATGTTATATTAATAAATATTACTGTTTTAAAATATGAATTTCACTTAAAAAGTAATCAATATTCAACATTGTAAGAGTCATCGTTGAAGAAAGCTGCTTAAAATCTAAGAAACTCAACCTTGAGAGAACCAAAATACTATGCAAAACAATGTATTGCAAATGTTTGATTCAGAATTGATACACTTGAAACAAAACATAACCATAAATGACACTGAAATCAAACATGAATGCTCATGAATTTTAATGATTCATGAGTTAAGTCAGCTACAATTTTTCAAAAATATTGAGGTTATTCATCTATTATTAATCATATTTATAATTATTAAGTATAATTTATGCAGAATTTTTTTAATTTCTTTAGTTACATTTATTAATATTATAATTTATTACAAGTTTCAATTTAAATTACATATTTTACATACTTACTAAAAAACTGATTCATTCAATATATACTTATTCTTACTTTTATATTATACTCTTTTATGGCTGATAAATCTGGTTTAGCAGTTTCAAGTTGAACTCTCATAACTTCTACTTCAGAAGACAAAGTAGAACCTGATAATTTTGCAATGTCCTCTTCAGATAAAGATGGAAGTTCTGTTGGATCATCTTCAACTTGATTTAATTTCAGTTTACTTAACTAATGAAAAATTGCAAACATTTCAACATTAGTATTCAATAAAGTACATTAAAAACAAATATTCATAGAGGAAATATACTAGACAGGTATGTAAATATTCATTTGTTAAGTACTTAACTGGAGCATTAAAAGTCAAATTATATTTGTGTAATCACACACACACACATATAGATAAAGTCCATTAAATAAATCACTGAATTTTCGAAATGTCTTCAAAGTTCAAGAATTATAAATGTGTGATGTTAGAAAAATTTACATTTCATGAAATATAATGAGCCAATATATTCCTATTATCAAGCAAAATATTTAATCTCTGTCATATTGTCTTAAAATTATGGCTATTTCTGAAAGTATCCCAATAAAGAAAAAGAAGGTCATAGAGAGAAGATAACAAAAATTTCTAATTCATTAAAGCACAAATAAATGAGACAATGAATGGAATCAAAATATTTAAATATAAAAATAAAGTGTAAAATTATACTTATTCATTTATATGAATTACTTTAAGAACGATTATATATAATATTCCCAGATAAAAGATGTTAGGAAATGAACAAATATCCATTGAAGATTTTTTAAGATAAGATAATTAAATGAATGCAAAAAGATATCAAGTAAAGATTTACAATGTCACAATTGAAAAATTTTAAATCTTATAAAGGAGAACTTCAGCAGAAGAATCTCAATTTAGTTATTCCTTTTGCTAATATTTTGTATCATGGTTTACAGATTCAGCTCAAGTAATTTTAAAATCATGCTAACAGATGAAAAGTAAAGCTTAAAAAATTGTTAACCTTTGCATTATAACTTTTTATTGAAGCACGTTTTTCATTTTCATCTGTTTCATATAATTTTAGCTGATTTTTATGCTCAATCTCACTAAGCTTTAATTTGTGCTCCTGTTCAAGAATAGCATCCATTTCTTTCTTTAATTCAACCTTTTTCTCTTTAAAAGATGACATTTCAGCCTGAAAGGAGGGGAAAAAAAAAAAAAAAAAAAAAAGGCAGGGTTGTAATTATATATAGAAAAGGTTATTTTAAAACTTATTTTAAAAAATAATTAATGACACTCAAAATCAACAAAACTAAATTGAATATGCTTGAGAATTTTATGCTTATTTTATACATTTTGAAAAAATAAATAGTTAATTTAATGCAGACTGAATAAATGACATTTGAGACTGAAAAAAACAATATTTTATAATGTATTATCAGTTTTTCTATATAAACTTACTCTAAAAATAGATCTGTAAGCTAAATATATATATAGGTAAAATACAAAAGTTGACACATTACATTTTTATTTTATACATATACTAGACAAATGAATTTTGTTATAAATATATTATTACAGTTTCAATAATTTTCTGGAAATAAATATCTGCAATAATTATTCTAAATAACTATTAACTTTAATTAAATAAAAAGTTCATATCAATGATTTAAACCAGAGGTGTGGTACAGGAAACTTACAGGGTGAATCCAATGAGAAAGGATTTTTCCTATTTCCATAATCACATTAATAAGTTTTGTTTGGCTAACTCCTAATTTAATAAATATAATAAATGTAATAAATAACTCATAATTAGCTAATAAATCACATTGAGGTTGAGGTTATTTAGATAAGGACCTGCAGTTTAAAAGAATATATAGCTACAACAAACAACAAAGACTAAGATAGGATTAAATCTATGAATAGTAGAACCAATAGCCAGACAACTAACATTTTTTGTTAGCTTGGCCATTGTAATAATAAGGAAGATAATTTAAAGCAAAAATATTTTCATTAAAATAGTTACATTTAAATCTGCTAGCAATTTATTAATGTATTATTTATTTTTTTGCACATTTTTTGAAGTCTTTATAATTGCAGAGGAGGACTTCCCCCTACTTTTAGTTAAATAAAGTGAAACCAAAATGCTAATGTTTTAATTTTTCTAAAATTTTAATAATTAAACATTTTGTGATATAAAGAAATAATACATTAAATGAAGTTTATAGAGATTTTTTATAGAAACTGAATTTATAAAAGTTCTTTTTCTAATAAAAAAAACTCTATGGGATAAAACATTGGGAAAAAATATACGATAAAAAGCAATTATTTAAAATATTGCAATTTAGGAGGGAGGGAAACAAGAGAAGGCTTTTTTTTCTTCATTAATTATTGGAATATGAAAGTTAGATTTAATAAGTTAAGCAATTTACAATTAAACTAGTGAGTATAGAAGTCATGCAAAATATTATAAATTCTTTATAAGTTCATATGCAAATTAAAATTTGATTTTAAATGCCATAACAAAAATTTTTTAAAGAAATCTACTAACAGTATATTACAATTTATTATGAACAGAAAAGATTTTAACAAAATTGACATACTATGCAGATTATGTCATATTATATAGTCTATGTGAATTTTAAAAAGTTACTTCTCTTTTAAATTCAAAAACAATTTATGGATATTTCATAAATATTTCCCTTTTAATAAAATACATTTTCTAAAAAAATGATAATATTTCTCTCTAGAAATTTTGAAAGAGTGAAGAAATGCATTTAATATTTAAAAATTTTGCTGCAAATCTTAATAATTAAATACTTATATAAGTTATTTTCATACAGAGATTGTAAATAAATTAATCTGTTTGGCATATTGCCTTATTAGGTGTGCTTAAGGTTGTTACCACTTCCTCAATACTTTTGTATGGATGATTCTTTTAGTTATACCATATGTCATGGTCAATATATTTTAATCACATTACTTAATACCTAAATAAAGGATTTAAGTTTGAAAACCTTAATCCACTATTCATCTCACCCATTGCTGGTTCACAAAATTCCTTGAATTGTTCACAATAACAAAATATGTTTAGGTATATTAGCTCTGTTCAGTTCATTTTCCAACTTCATAGATTAAAAAATATTTCGAAAATCAATTCTTTATAAACATTATACTTTATCCCTTTTTTGAGTATATAATTCAATTGAACTTTTATTATAATAAAATAACTATTGATAAAGAAAATTCTCAATGGTTCTGATATTGTACACAAGGAAAATGTAGATAATGCAATCTCAAAACAATATTAAACTATTATAGAAAATATTTAAGATATATTTTATAAAAAATAGATAAAATATATTAAGTAGATCCATTCATATAAATTAAAGAAGGAGCTACTGTGTGAAGTGATATTATATAAATGCAAAATAAAACTGATTGATGCAACAGATTGAAATAAATAAGAATTTTGTTAATTATAATAAAAAAATAAATAAGAAATTCGTTTTTGAAGTTACAATAAAATCCTAGTTTAAAATGAAAATATTAAAATTAGTATTATTTCACCATTATGAAATATTTAAATGCATAAAAATTTGGAATACTGAATGAATCAAAATGTTAAAATGGATAAAAATTAAAAGTAATTTGTTATTCATTGCAAGGCAATCAATTTTCATATTCCTCTGCACATATTGGTTTACTTTACAACTGATTCAAATAGTTTACAAATAATTTTTACAAACTTGAGATAGTTAAAAGAACTTTTTGAAGAATAGTTTCTATTTTCCATGCAAAAATTTTATAAAAGGGAAAATATTTATCTTTTAATAAACTATTTAAATTGTTAAAAATGAAAAAAAAAAGTTGTCAGTTCACAGTAAACTTTAATAATAGTTAATCAAAACAACAAATTAACTGATGAGGAGTTCAAAGTTTTAGAATAGACATAAATTGTAAAATTATGATTGTATAATATATTTATAAACAGTTTTGCAAATTTATTTACATTCTTCTGTTCAATTAACTGTACTAATTCTTTTCCTTTATCAGTTAAAATGATCTGCTGTTTCCTCAAATGTTCAACAGTTCCCTTGTTTCCCTTTATGTCCTCCTCAACAGTTTTAATTTTCTCTTCAATCTTCTTTAAGTTTCTAAAACAAATTTAAAATATGGATGAATGATGATAATAATAATAAAGGACTTAAATAGATTTAAAAAATTAATAATAGTAAATGAATAAACTGGAAAAAAAAACTATTAAAATCAGCAATCTGTTGTAAATAGGTAAATTTATTTTATTTATTTATTTAAAAAAAGACACATACAAACATTTTTAATGATTATTTATACAGATGGCTTTAGGTCATTTTATAAAATTTATTTTCATTTTCAAATTTGTGTTGTTTTTTCCTTTTAAATTAAATAAAAATTTAGTATTTTTATATAAAAATATATTTGGATGAAAATAATTTATTATAAATAAAATGTAATTTAATGAAAAAATCATTTGAGGAATAGTCTAGAATGTTTTCAGAAGAAAACACTTTATAGCATCATTTTTCATACAGTTATTTATTAAATTAAGTAATATGTGCTTGTAATTAAAATTACAAATACTTTAAATCAATATTTTAAAAAGATTGAATAATTAAGGAGATTGATAAATACAGATATCACATAACAGATATTTCAAATGTATTTATAGGAATGGGTAAAAATTTACAAGAAATCAGGATAAACTTATGTATAATTTCATATTTTCATAGTGTAAACATAAACTCAAGCAAATTATAAATTTCTCATGAGAATTTTTATTCATTTAAGATACTGAATAATTACCACTAAATAAAACATGAATATTTGTCAAGCCAATAGTTCTTAATAAAATAAAAAAAGATATCTTGCATTTCATAGGCAAATATATTAAGTCATGAAATGGTATTATGATATGAAACAAAATATCAGAATTTAGGATCTTTTAATCATCACAATCAAACTAACTACTTTTTGAAAATTTTTGTGAAAACGCTTATGCTTTTAACATGAAATTTGTTGCAAGTTACTTTTTAATCTATAGACCAAGTGATTTCAGAAAAACTTTTTTAAAACAAAATTTGCACTAGTGAAACAATATAGTATAAAAAATTATAAGTAATTTATCCTTATAATTTGTTAGATTTACTAAGATTTAGCTATGAATTAAAATTTTTTTGTAAGTGAGGAATTTATAGAAGCAAAATTCTAAACCGATTTTTGCTATAAAAACGTCTTCATTCAACAAAAAAGTAATGTAAAAAATAACATACCTTTTAGCTGTTTTTGAATTGACATTTGATTTTGTCAAAGATTGTGTCACTTCTGATAATTTCTTTTCCAGTAAATTGAAATTCTTTTTTACTTTGCTGAACTGACCTTTAGTAACTTGCAATATTTCTTCTTGTAATCTGAAATATTCAGGAATTTTTTTAAATAAACAATTAAGATTTCCAAAAATACATTTTATAAATATTTTTATTAGTACTAATAATATTTATTTTCTTTCTTTCTAATAATATCAATTTTAAAAAAGCAAATATAAACTAGGTTATTAGTAAAAATAAAAAAAGGAGTTTTCAACTTAAAATATATTTATTTTTTGGACATAAAAACCTTTCAGAAGAAAGAATATGTCCCAAAAATTTTAAAGTAGTTTAAGTTACTAATTATAAAGAGAAATCAAAAATAGAAAATAATAAAAATGACTTGATCATTGAGAAAAATAGTAAACTAATTTGACAACTACAAATAACATTATTTAAATACTGAATATTATTTGTAATTTTCTGTGTATATCACATATGTATATACATGTTTCAACACAAATTAATAATCTTACTTTGAAACTTGTTTTTCAACAACACTTTCTTTCTCCATAGCTTCCTTATAAACTATATAGTACGGAAAAAATGTTAAAAATTTTTTAAAATCAGAAAAAACAATTGGTAAAATGCAATATAGAACATATTTAAAATAAATTTTGTTAACTTATACACGATACTATATACTATATATATATTTTAAAATATCATTATGAACAGAAACATACTACTAAAATTTACAATTTTATTAAAATATTAAGATATTTACTTTTAAGGCACTTATTTATATATATATATATTAGTTTGGGGAAAAAGAAATCCATTATTTTTACGTGAACTTTTTGTAACTTCTTTCAGATTCACTTTGTAAAAAGGTTTAAAACAGTTTTCATGTAGATTTTTAGGTCTTGTGTGAAGCTACGACTGCTGACATGCTGTCAAGTTTGATAATTTTTTATATTTTATAGACATACTTGACGATGTTGTAACCATGCGAGGTACATCTTTAGCATCCAAGTACCCAAACGGAATCGACGAAACCAAAATTGTGCGTAACTGGTTGTTACAGTCATATATAGGACGATAAACACCTTTCACAATTTTAGCCACCTGGTTAGCATTTTCGCCATTATAAAAAAAAAAACTAAAATGTATCGAATTTTCTGTTTGTTTTCTATTTTTAAAACCTTGTACTGATAACTGAATTAATCAAACAAAAAACCGCAAGAGAATATTTTAGTGTCAAATGTCACCTTTCCAATGAGCATAAATTTGAAATTGTTTGATAGATACCTCACGAGATAGCGATCACTACAGACGTCTACCAAAAAAATAATGGATAACTTTTTCCCCAAACTAATATATATACATATACATATAATATATATTAGTTCAAGCTAACAATTACATTAAATATTTAAATTATATTAAATTGTGATGATTTTATATAAACTATTAGCTTTGAAAATTAAAAATGCAACACACCAAAAAGTAAATAATGAACCCTGTTTACCATAGAAATAATACAAGCAATAAGAAAGAAAATATTTAAATTAAAATATATCTACAAATTAAAGAATTCATAAAATTGATCATTTACATTAGGTTGGGGGAAAAATCCTATTATTTTTTCAGCAGACAGCTATATTGATTGATATCTCAAAAAAATTAATAAAATAATTTCAGGTTTATGCTCATTGGACAGATGACATTTTGAAGTAAAAAATTGTTGTTTTTTTGTTTAATCCATAAAATTATATGTTACATGGTGTTAAAAAGACAAAAATGCAAGCCATCCAGCTGAAATTGTAGATGGTGTTTATCATCCCAATACTGTAATAGCCAATCACACCAAGAAAACTTTTTATGGTTTCCGTTCAGGAATTTTTGATGTTAATAATGCACTTCAAACAAGTAGGCCTAATATCAAAATTTTGATAAAATCACAGAAATTATAGAAGTTATCTGGCATGTTTTTAGTTATAGCATCACCAGGACCTAAAGATCAGCAATAAAACAGTTCTAAGTTATTTTCCCTAAGTGAATCCAAAATATGTTAAATAAAGTCCTGAAGTTCAAGGAAAAATAGATTTTTTTCCCCCAACCAAATGTTATTTTTATACACAGACTTTAATAAATGATAACAAATGTTATGAAAATGTTAGAGGCAACAGAAATTAATTGGATATTTGTTCAGATAATTTCCCAGAATATGAAAATATTTGTACTTGGTTACTAAGTCAAAACTTACTGGCTGCTTTTATCAGATATACTGAAATAATAGAATAGATTTAAAATAAAGAAAGACAAAATTTTCGGAAATAAATTTTTAGTTTTAGAACACCTCATAACGTAAAAAAAGTAGGAAATAAGTTGTTAAGCTAATAATAATATTTGAGATCTTTTTAAAAGTTATGAAAAATTTCAATATTTTTAATTGAATAATTCTAAAATTTATCTAAATATTTTAGCATTCTTTTTATGAATAAATTAATTCACATTAATTTTAATTGAAAAGAATCACGAATCTAATTGAATCATCAAGATTAAATTAATAACAATGAAATTGTAAAATTTTGGTATAAACTAAAAGAAAGGTGAAAATTCAACAATTAAGAACAATACTGGTCACTAAAAATATTTTTTACGAAATTAAATAAATTTTCTTTATGATCAATACATCTATTTTTTTCTCAAATATTCCTTTAATGTTAATAAATTAAAAAAATAACTATTATGTAATTGATTTCAATAAATTATATACCTTTACTTCTTTCTTTGATTTTATTTTCTAGTTCTTTTACTTGTTTGGCATCAACTACTGTCTCTTTGCACTTACATTTCTGATCTTCAATTTGTGAAGAGAGAACATTTATACTCTCCTTGTATGCCTAGTAAATAAAATAAATTTATTAGATAAAAGTTTTCATGCAAAGGAAATAAAATTCATTTCAAGAAAATAAAGAAACATAATAATAATAGTAATATAGAATAAAAGTAAATAAATCATACTTTTATCTTATGAATTCAAATAATAATATCCATTTATAATATTTTAGCTACTTTAATAATCTTAAAATTAAATAAGTTAAGAAAATTAAATAATTTTATAGTTCTGAATATTTTAAATTAGTGCATACTTTAGATAAATATGAATATTTAAAAAATTAAGTGCCTTTTTTTGACAAATTATTTCGATAAATTAGTGAAGATGTCATTGCATTTTAGAATGTAAATTTTAAAATCTTAAATCAATAAAAAGCTTAAAATTATTCTAATTAAGATTCCATACATGCATCTTTTTTCATTGATGATTATAAAAGTAGTTGCAATTTAAATGTTGACATTCTCTGAAATGTATTATTGTAAAAATTATTTATTTATAAAACAGAAACATTTATATGTAACAATATTATTGATAGTAAAATAAATAATTATAGATTTTAGATTTGGTTTATTTGTTGTTTAACAATTATTTTTTGGCACATGGCATTTTATTTAAACTGGGACAAACAGTTTAAAAATAGATTCTGAACCACTGCAAACATCCACACCTTAAATTATTGAACTAAAGCCCAAGCAATAATCATTTAGCTGACTACTTGGTTATAGAGAAGTAATATTTCATTGATTTCTTCTGACAATCTCCTGTATGAATGAAAAAAAAATTAACAAACATGGAATGTTAGCCTCACATGGTCAGATGATAGGACATTTCTTTTCAGAAATAAGGTTTTTGGTTTGATCCATTGAGCAGGAAATAGAAGTTGCACTTCTGTCAGAAGCTTTTTGAGTTTCTCAAATTTCCTCCCTTTTTTAAATGTGAATGTGGCCCAGTAGTATCCATGAAATGAAATACAGTGTAAGCACAAATTTAATGACCTTCTAATTTAACGCCTTTTAATACCTTTGACAGTTAGTATATTTACTTCATATTCAAACAAAAGGAAATGACTTTAAAAAGAATTTTATTTAACTTAAACAAACCTATGTGTAACATATTTTCAACAGCTGATATAATCATAGTTTTAAAGCATCCTTTTAAAATTATAAACCTAAAAGAAAAACCTGATGACTGGTTAAAATATTATGCTTTACATTCAATTGTTAATTTACAGGGAAATTTAATTAAATTACATAAAGTTTAATTTATTTATCTTGTATTTAAGTAAATGTAACTTCTAATATTATTATAGCAGCAACTTTCTGAAGAAAATAATACTATATAAACAGAATAGGAATTAACATAAATAGTAGGAAATCTTAGTTGTTTTTATGTTTATGTTTTAATGCATTTAAAAGTAAATGTAAATTATTTGAAAAAAATTACCTTTTGATCTTAATTTTAAATTGCTAATCTGTTTTTTTAAAGCTCCCTCCTTCTCATTATTAGCATTTTTAAACAATGATTAAGTAACAAGGACTTGGATTGATATTTCCCTCTCAAAACTTACACATTAAATTCTATAAAAGCTTAACATGCACAGGCCCTTTGAGTACAATAACCTTTAATGATACAAGTATGCAACCTCTATCTTCTAGATAAACAGATATTTTATAATATCACAATATCTAGTAACAACAATAACCAAATAAAAAGCAATAAATAAGTTTAAAAACATGGTAAGCAGAAGAAACCAAAGCTCTAATTAATCTTACTACATTAAAATATGTAAAAAATTAAATGAGGTAAAGAAAAATAACAGTAAATGATCATAAAGTTGCACTTCTTAAACAAAATTATTAGAACAGACAAAAAAAAATCTGAACAAATTGTTAAACATGACATTATACTTGTATATTATTTATTAAAATATTTTATAACTAAAGATAAAACATAAGGCTTATACATATTAAAAATTGAGGATATATTGTCACACTATAATACAATTTTTTTTTATTTCAATGGTTTTAAGATATCTATATTGAAAAAATTATATACATCACAGTTGCTGTTTTTATATTACTTTTAATTACTAATATTTAATTATAAAAATTTGTAAATCAATGCTTATATTTTCACTTTTTTTTTATGCATACTTTTCATATAACTTTCTAATTTACCTTTTGTATTTAACAATCTTGATAAATCTGAAGCAAATTAAATTCCAATTCTCAACTTAAATTAGATCAAATTTATAAAGAAAAATCAACTAATCAAATTAATTTTATTTGTTTAAAATAAAGATTATTTGCATAAGAAATACAAATAAAAACATAATCTAGTAGACGTAACCCTCTTTATATACACAACGATTTTATTTCAAATTTTCATGTTATTTACATAATATAGGATTAACTTTATTTTCTAGATTTTATTTTCAAATTAATAAATTTAAATTATGATTTCAAAAAAGTACAAATGAATTTCAAAATATGACATAAAAATAACTGACTTTACAAAGCTCATAAAAATAATATACTTTTATCAAATAAAAATTAGTATCTTCTGGTATTTTTCACATGTTTAATTTGTTTATATTATGCATAGAATTACATTAAAATCTGAAATAATAGCACAATCAACAAAAGATTGTCAAAAATCATTAACTACTCAATTATTAACATTTAACACAAACACACACACACAAAAAAAAAATCAGGCTTTTAATATAATTAATTGAATGAGAAGAAGTTGAAATAGATGAAGAGTGTGAAAGAAGGTGATATATTTGAAGGCATGATGGTAGAAATTACAACTTGTAATATCCTACAAATATGCATCATATTTTAAAATAGATGTATGGTTGGCATAAGTAAATGAAAACAGGTTTAATCACAGGTCTTAAAATAATTTTAAAAAGCTAAAACACTTGCTTTAAAATTCATAGTTCGTTTTTTCAATGAATGTTGTAAAGATTGAATGATACTGGTTTTTTGTGACAAGAGATCATCAAGATGTAAACATTGTTTTCTCACTGCAACAAGCTTCTGGTTCAGGGAATTAACTTCTGCACTCATCTTATTTACATCTTCTTTAGTAACAGTGTTTTCTACTACTGTTTGGCCCATACGACCCTTGAAAACTTTTCCACCACCACCACTCATTGTACCTATAATACAATATTAAGTTGTTTCAATTATTCATTTACACACAAATATGGGACAAAAGAATATTTTTAAAACTTATTATAAAAATAAACTATAGCTGTTCACATTGATCAGAAAAAAAAAAGAACTTTTGTTATTTAAATATGTCAGTTAAGTTCATTGGTAAATAATAACTCTAATTTTATATGAAAAATAAGATATAGAAAATTCATTTCACATGAGAAAAAGTGCAAAACAAAGGGGGGGGGGGTGAAGAAAAATTTCAGACAGTATCTTTAAAGCTATGCAGTTAAATAATTAAATCTATGCAGATAAATAATCTTTTCCATTGACATATTTTTGTTTCCTTTAAATTTTTTTATATATGTAATAAATATTGCATATTCATTTATGATATAAAATGTACCATATGGTTATATAAGCATATTAAAGTGAAGATATAAAGCAAATATATATACATAGAGAGAGATACACACACACAGATAAATATTATCATCACTATTACAAGCATTATGGCCACTTTATATCATAAATATGCAATATTTATTGCATACAGTAAAATTAAAAGGGAAACACAAAATATTGCAATTTAAGACATTAAAAATTAGAATCAGAAATAATCAATTGTAACCAAAAAAACTTTGGAAAGTACGCAAATTGTGCAATTTCTGACAATAGGACAAAAGTCTTAAGATAAAAAATAAATGCTAATTTGGAAAGAAAAACAGGCAAACTGGGGATGATGTATTTATTCTATCTAGAATCCCTTTTTAATACTGATAGTGCCTTGCTATCTAAGAGTAAGTTGAACCGATAAATATGAGGAAGGTGCAAGGAAAACATGGATGAAGTGAAAACCTTTATTATTAAGTTTGTTGAAAGGATTAAACCGATTTTATATCATGATGTTTGCAAGGAATCTGTGGTGGAAGTATGTTCAAAAACAAATTTTATTCTGAAAAATAACAAACATGTCTTTTCCCTTATAATTGAGGCAAATAATCAAAACCGAGAAGTTAAAAAACTTTTCAAAACTAACTCAAATTGGATTTAAAAAAAATAGGTTTGCTCAGTGGTCATTTAAATAAAAAAATTGCCACATTAAAAGTATTAATAGAAATAGAATTTTGATTAATTGTGCCTCAGAAAGTGATAAAACTGAATTAACGATAATACTGAGGAGAATTCAACAATTTTGAAATCAATTATTCCCACTCAGAAATATCTCATTTTATTAATTAAAAATATTTTGAATGATGTTAAAAATTTCGGAAATTTTAGATGTTAAAGAGAAAAATTCAGAAGTTATTGAATAAAGAAAGAATGTAGGAATGAAGAAAGATTTAGTTTTGTTTTGAAGAAATTTCAAATATGTTCGATCTGTTGCTATTGAAGAACATCTAAAATTTAGAAAGAATATATTTAGAATAGGAATTTTAAAGATAATGTGGAAAATAAGAAATGTTGAAGGCTTTGGATCATTCATAGATATTTTTCTTGTTTTCAGTATAATCACAGAGTTGTTAAGTGTAGCAACTTTAACTGGAAATGATATCTTACTATTTTGGTTCAGAAGAGCATAAAAGCTCTGAGTGTCAGAAATATAATGAATAGGTTTGCTTTAATTGTATTAGACATAGTAAATTGAAAACTGAAACTAAAAAAGTGGATACCAAGCATAAATGTCTCTAATTGAATTAAAATACACCTAAACCATATTCTTATATGGAGTAAATGACTCTGCTTTGTATGGCTAAATTTGCATAGGTTTAAGGAAATTATTTAGCAGCTAATTTTAAATCTTGAAAGTGATGATGTTGCCCATATTCAAGAGCCCTATTGTTTTAAAAGCATATTTCTTAGTTTTCCCCATTTCTTAGACACTAAATCAGGTATTATCAAAACAGCAAATATTATCCAAACAAGTATGATTACTGTATTTTTAGATGTTCAGAATTTTGACTGCAATGTTGCCATTGTTAATATTTTCTTTAAGGGTTTAGATCTTGCTCTTTAGCCTTACTTTTAAGCCCTCTATTAATACTGATCTTCATAAGGTTAATTCTTTTTTTTTTTTTTTTTCAAATCAATCTTCAATGTATCTGATTTGGTACATGGATTTCAATAGTAAATCAGAGATTTGGCTTAGTCCTGTGACTGAGTCAAAAGAAAAAAAATAAATTAATAAGAGTTTTTCAGCATGGTGAAGATCTTCGTGATAAATAAAAATGACCTACTTTTTGATTGACTCAGGGAAGTAGTTACATTGATGTGACTGTTGTTGCATAGGTGTAGATAATAAATAGATTGTATTGGAAACGATAGGATTCTTCAGTTTGTAAGAATTATGTCTGATTATGACTCATTATCTTGTCATAGAATGATTTCCTTTGAAGTGAAAGTATTGGGTGTGAAACATTTCTTAGATATATCTGAAGGTACATATTTCTTCACTTTGAAAAGAACAAACTGGGAGTATTTTCAGTCTTTGCACAAAAGCAAGCACAAATATACTTAACTTAAAATTATATTTGACTTGATGTGTTTGAGCTTAATGTTAATGTTGTAGGAACTTCATTGTTTCAACTGAACAAAAGTCTATTCTTTTAAAAGGTTGTGGTTTTCATAGAGCTCTTTGAAGGTCTGCTGAAAGATTCTACACACTTAAATAATTGATTTTACATGCATAAACCAGAAGACAAAAAACTCCCTTGAGGGATATGTATAAGTCAAAGTATCTTTAGATTAAGTTGAGAAGTACAGTTCTAAACTTCAAAAGAGTTCCTATGTGATATTACTCTAGAAAATGTTTGAAAGAAAACCTACGCTGTTATCTATTAGAATATCTACTACGAATATATGCATATTACAAAATCTATTAGAATTAACGTAATAGTGTAGATTTTCTTTTAAACTATCAAACTTTAAGAAATCTAAGCAATTAGTATTAAAACCAACTTTACCAAGAAGTTGTAATTAAAGGAATTGAAATTTCTTTAGGTTGTTTTTACCTCCTCACATTCTAGTCATTTGAGTGAAGATCTATGTGGATTTATCCCTTAAAAAACTGAAGATGCTTTACTACTATTATGCGAAATAGTTAGTCAATAAAATAGGAAGAACTGTTATATTATTCATTTAAATGGATGTTAAGAGCACTTTTAACAATGTGTGGTTACCTGCAATTCTTCATTTACACGTGACTTAATGCCTAAGAATATTTCTATATAATGAATAATTTCTTGCAGTCCCACTGAACTTACTTTGGGAAATGTTACAAAATAGTTTACTTTAGAGAAAGGCTGTCTTCAAGGTTCTGTTACTGGACCTTTCACTTGCAACCATATAATGATCTGCTTTGCAAACTGAGAACTTATCAGAACAATTATCAAAATACTTTTGCAAATGCACTTATTATAGTACGGAATTTTAATAACGCATGCACTCAAACTTTTTTTAAACTACATTAATGAATGTGATCCAAACAATAAACCTTAACTTAATTCTTCAAATTCAAAGTATAAAAATTCAAATCATATAATTGATTTGAATTTTTATATGATTTGAATAACGCATTTTTATATGATTCTTAGGCATTCTGATGGGGGGTTAAACAAGTCTCAAATGGAGTATTATTTGTCTGTACAAAATTTAGTTATATTTAGTAATTTTATAAAATTTATACACTGTAAAATAAGCAATGCGACAATAGAAAGATCTTATAAGAATACCTGCTAAATCAATGAGATCGCCTTTCAATGTCACAACCCTGTACCTGACTTGACCCTGTAGGCCGATTCTTGTAGCTTGTTCGAGATCTTTAGCAACCAGAGTATCTTTTAATGCATAATAAAAGGCAGGAAGTACATCCTTATCTTTAACACGGATCAAGTCAAAAAGGCGTGGAACACCTTCAGGGCTGATGAGAAATTAAATTGAATTTATATTTTAACTATAAAAACACAAATTCATCCTTATATTCAAATATTCATAATTTTTAAGTAATGTTATAAAAATATTTTTAATTACCAAATTTTCCTGTATATAATCTGCGGATTATGTGTTAAAAGTATTGAATTTTCTTATATGTATTATAAGGCACCACAAATAATCTGATGAAAAACATTCTCCATCCCAAAAACTTACAATAAAGTTTTGAAAGAAATGCCATTTTTGTTTCATAAAATAAATAACAGTTGACGGCTGACTTATTTCAGCTATAATCCGGTTTGTTCAATTACGTTGAAGAACGAATTCAGTTCCTTGGCGATATTACATTTGCTATTTGCTAATGTCGCTTCGCCTTTTGTAATGATATGAACTGTTTCGTTCTGAAAATATTCAAATTAGTATATCCTCATGTGGAAGCGAAAACATTTAAGTTAAACAGCAGTTTTAAATCAAAAGATATAGGAAAGGCATATAAAAAATGGCAACAAATGTGTTAATGTAAAGTGAAAAATAAAACAAGCGCAGTACAAAAGAAAAACATGTCGAATAACAGTTCAAATATAATCTATTTCTTTCATTTAACGAAACAAATATATATTTTAAAAATATATGTCTAACCTCATTTTGAATCTTATCAAAAACTGAAAATCAATAAGTTTTACTAGAATTTTCTCTCTGAATTATCGCCTCTTGTATTTCATTTTACTTTATCGTATTTTGTGATGAAGTATACCAAGCAGATATTTTTCATAATAAAATAAATGTTTTTTTATACAATTTATTATATTTCTAATCCCACTGTGTAATTTTTATTTTATATATCGCATTACTGATGATGGTAGTTTGATAACTAAAGTTTTTTTTCCCTTATTATTGAATTTTAAAGTTTTCAATCTAGCTGATTTCTGCTTCTATTTTGTTTTGTACTAACTGTATGATAAATGGTTATGATTAGGTTATTTCTTATGACTCAAGTTTTTGCAAAGTTGTTGAAAAATAACAGATACTGAAAAAAGTAAACTATTTAATTGGTACAGATTTTGACATAATTATTAATTTTTTGGAATAAATTTTAGGAAATATTTTTTCCTACAATTTTTTTTTTAATTCTTGATGAAAATAATTACTAATGGGATACCATGTCATCAGTTTGAATCCAGACTACTAATGTACCAATACTGGATTTTCTTTTATATGTAAATATGGTAAACAGTTTTCTCAGTCTAGTTGTTTATATGTAAAATTCAAATGAAGAACAAAGCATTTTATTTTACTTTGAATCTGTTTCCTAGAAGATGGATAAATTATTTCATATATCACATTAATAATGACACTCACATTATCAGATGAATATATTTTTGACTATTCATTGAAAAAATCGCAGCGGATTACACAACACTTTCTGTTCTTTTATTTGAAAAAAAGGTCTTTCAGACAATACGCTGCTGCGGATTATGTACAGGAAAATATGGTACTTTTTAAAATTTTTTTATTGATAACAAAAAATAAGCTTTAAATAATGTGATGAAAAATACTTCATTTTAAGTAAAAAATATAGGAAAATAACAAGAACAATTCAATTTCTTTAACACATAAAAATGTTTGGAAATATTTGAAATCAGAACATAGAATTCGGTAATAAACTAACAGAATTCAACCAGAAACTCAATTTTATGAACTATTTTATTTAACTTTTATAAATTACTTTCACTAGTCAAATATAAATAATGAAGCTAAGCTATTTATAATACACTCTCTGTTTTAGAATCTGGTTCATTTCAGAAAAAAAAAAAAAAAAAAAAAACAGGAATTAAAGACTTTTTACTTTTTATTAAAAATATAAAATCATTTTCCATTTAAATAAAAACATACTCTAATAAAGCTCATACTAAATATCCGATGAGCAGTAACAAGAATTGATTAGAACTTCAAGTATTATTTTAAAAACATTCTCTCCCAATACTTTCAATAAATTCTAAATATGAAATTCTAGAAAACATATTGTGACCAATTTTTAAAGAGATGGAAAGTTACTTCTGACTAAAAACATTCTTGTGTAGAAAATCTCATTAAGAAGGTTAAGAATTAAAAAAGATACAAAAGATACTTGACTTATAATAATAAAAGCCTATAATTTTTCAGAGCTATGAAAAATGTGTTTGTGACATTATTTTATGATGGTGCTTTTTGGAAAGAGTGAAGTTAGAACAAACTACAAAAGCAATTTTTAGCTTTAATTAAATTTTTTTTATTTGTAACTGTCGGGAGAGGGTAACATTGAAAAAAGCTTACTATTAAACTATATGCAACTTAGAATTCATTAAGCTTATTCTCTTTTTGAATAAATGGCAAAAAAGTTTTATATATTATAATTTATCAAACAATAATAATAACAAAAAAAAAAAAACTTACGTTGATATTTTTGTATTAGCTTGCCTTTCCCATATCTTCATCTGGAAAGTACACAACAAATAATAAAAAAAGAAAAATTTTTTGAATAAAAATATTTCAGTAAAAATAACATTAATATATTAGTAATAATAATAAAAAAGTTCAGATAAATATATTAGTAATAAAAACTTGGTTTCTTAAATAAACATTACATTCTCTTACTTTTTATGAAATGCAACAATATACAAGGGAATTATTTTTAAAATTGTAATTTAAGGAATAAAACATAGTTGATCCAATATTTTAGTAGAATATACATTCATAAGTAGCTGCCTTCTATTTATCTATATTATGATGTTAGTTTAATAAAATACACAAATGGAGAACAAATTCAGATTTCACTTAGAACAGTATGCTAATCAAATATAATTTAATTTTCATACATCATATAAAAACTGCTACAATCATACTGCCACTTTAAAGCAATTTATTGCTTCTAAAGAGTAGACCATTATAATTGAAAATTTACAGTGCTTCAACCACTTAACGTTTTCTACAGTGTTAACATTTTTTCCCCATAAAATTTGAGCAAATTGGTTGGTTCTAGTCAGATTTTTGAGAGGCTAATTCCAAGATAAATCTTTACAGTCTCTTATTTTTAACTGTTTATTATTAGAATTAATGTTAATTACTACTGAAATAAAAACTTTTTAATTTTAATCTGCTAAACTTGTTATAGTACATTACTTCAAACAGAAATTTTTTTAAAAATTTAAAACGGATTTGCTTTAGATCAAATAGGAGTAAAATTGGAGGAATAAAATTTCTAAAAAATATTATTTTATTCAAATTATTTTCAGACAAATATATGTCATATTATAGTGGGAAAAGAAAGAAAGATAGTCATATGTTCTTGTAGAATTCCTCATAACAATGGTCAAATGTGAGTATTTTATTATTTAACAATTTTGTAAAATTAAAAAGAAATAAACCAGTTAATAGTTTAAGTATAGAAAGTCATTCAAATTAAAATAGGAAATAGAATTTTGTCTTCCTTTTTAATGAGATCGCATGCAACTTTTGAGCTAAATATAAGGAATTCAGTTTGAGACATTTTTCAATTGATTTTTCTGAAGAACTTAATAAAATTTTTATGACTACTTTAACAATATCTTCAATTTTAAATCACAAATATAATTTAATTTAATAATTACTACCTAAAATAAGTAAATAAATGTAAATAATTTTATGAAATAAGGTTAAAAAAAAAAAAAGGATGATAAAATATAGCATTTTTTTTCAATAGCCAGGCTAAGGAAAAATCAATTAATATATTTGTTTCTTACTTAAAAAGCAAAAAAATTTACCATTTTCACAAAATTAACTAAATTTATAAGAATAATCCTACAAAACTATCCATTTTCACCAATGAACGTTTTACACTTAATGACTTCACCAGCTAACAGAAAATTTACAATGAGCTTAATATAAGTCTGAAATTCACCTTCTCTAAGGGTATGAAAGTTGTATAACCCAAGTTATTTCTCTTTAAAAATTCTACACACTCTTGTGCTGTATTGAGAGTATCTGTTACAATATTATCAAGTGGGCCACAGGCAGTGGAGATGGCAACATCATATTTTTCATCAATTGCTCCCAGATCACCCTATACAAAATAATCAAATAAATTTTAAAAGCAATAACATAAAAAATTATTTAAGGAGGATTTATAGGATTTTTACCAGAATACAAATAGAAAACAAAATTGGGATTTAAGTAATTTAAAGAAAAATGGATGCAAAAAATGTGTAATTTTACTCTTAACTGATCACTTTATTATAGACATTTTTTAATAAATTTTCAGAATCGAACAAAATAGTTCTTTCAAAGAAAGAACTGAATCAAAGATTTCAAAATTTAACATTAAATTTATACATTTAATAGTATTCATCTATAATAAAAATAAGTATTTAATAATTTTAAGTACACATTTATTCAAAAATATAAGATTTTTAAAAATAAAATAACAAATATTTATTATTAAATTTTTAGTTCTCTTCCCTTTAGTCCCTTCAACAGTCCATGAAAATCTATAATTTTTCTGTGAGAACTAGTATATAATCTCATATCAAAAATAATAGATTTCATCACAAAATATAAGATAAAAATGATAGAATCTAAACCTAAATATATACAAAGCATTAATAAGCTCAATTAGTAACAGTGTAGAAAAGGAGTTGCAATAATAAGTATTCTTTTACACTATTACTTATTACACTTACAAACATGCAATAAAACCACATATGAAAAATTCTTTGGAGAACATAGAATTATAAAGTAAATTTAATCTGAATAATATTAATACTTAATATATTAGCAAAAATTTATTTTATATAAAATTTTTTTTAATTATATTAACCTTTTGGGTCTGGCATCACTGTTTCAAGGAATTTACTCACTATTTCTACAATGGGGCAAGAAGACATTTCCTACCTCCTACCCCCTGACAGAAAAATAAGGGTCATTTTCACCATAGTTACACACTGAAGATTTCGCTATAATCAATCTTTATCTTTTGAAGGAGATAAGCCATGCTAAGTCTGCTGTAATTTTGACAAACATGTAAATACGTTTAGTATAAATACTATACTTATAAATAAGAAATGGACTTTTTTTCATTTGTTGTTTGATGTATCAGATTAAGTGGTAACAAAAATTTTAAGATATATATTTGTGTCTGTTTTGCAAATTTTCATATGGGATAAAGTAATTTATTAAAAGAATTTTCTGAAATCATGAAACTGTATTTTGCAGTCATTTTAGTGGTTATTTATCACCCAATTAGCGATAGCTTTTATTGTTTCTGAAAAGTTGTACAAACTAATACGTAATTATATGATAAATTTCATTGATTTATTTGATTTCTAGCAATCAAAATACATATTTTTTAAAGTAACAAAACGCATTTAGATATAAGAAAAAAGATAAGCAATAACTAATCGAATATTTTCAAAATCATTTTAAAAAACAGCATGTCTGATATTAAAAAATGTAAATAAAGATATTTTGAACTAATAACTTTAGTTAATAAGCGAATACATGTAAATTACCGAAGTTGTAATTAAAAAAAACTTATGTAAACAACATCAATGGTTTTTATTTCTTTTTGTTATAAATGTTTTGCATTATAAGTAATTTCTATATTCATTGGATTAAAATATAAGCATTTTCATCTTTTTCTTTTGAAGAAAAAGCTTAAAACTGGAATTTTTCTTTCTATGACTATATATGAAAACTTTTACACAATGAATATCGTGGGTTCAATCTTGAGTTAAACTGATAAATTGTGTTTGAAATTCTTTTAGCCATACAATAAATTGTGAAATTCTGATCACTTATCACTGAATGAAGGCTTGAAAAGTGTAAGTATTGACCATCCCCCCCCCTCCTATCACTTTTATCAACATAATCCATATGTTCATTATAATCTGATACAATTTTGGGTTTTTCCTTTTCATCATTTCTGATAAAATTTAAATTATGCATGTTTCTTAACATTTAAACTTCACCTTTGTCTTTCCAAAACAACACTGTCATCCTAGATAAAAATGGAGACTACCTTGCTTTAATTTGATTTTTAAAAGTTCTTTGGGAAAATGTTTTCTATTACTTTTTACTGTGCCACATGAATTATTATTTTTTTTTTCTAAAAGATAACAGAAAAGTTCTGATACAAAAAATTATCAATTTATAATTTATGGCCTTTGTTCTTTATGGAATTTGTTAATTTTGAAACAACATTATGGGAAGCAGAAATTCCGGGATTAATTTATTTTGATCTTTACTTAGATATGGTTCTATGTTATATGTATAGCAGTATTTATCTGCTAACTTATAAAATTTAATTCCCCATTGTTATCTTCTTTTTAGGAATATATTGTTTAAATATCAATCTTTATTTGAATTTTATAACTTCATCAACAGCTAGTTCTTCAAAAGAATGATAGTGCTTCTTAAAAGATTTATTTAAAAAATAAAAAACATGATATAAATTTCGAAGGCTATCATAAAAAGAGGAGTTTCAATCAATTCATCTGTTGATGAATCTTTGATGATATATTATCAATATGACCCATCAAAAGTATAAGTTTTAAGAATTTTTTTAGCTTTGGTCCATTGATATTAGTCCATTTTGACTCATGTTCTATTTTATTACTTAACAGATGTATTTTTAATATTTGTGAAGAATACCTATTTCTTTCATCAGCAATAAAGTTCAAAATATCTTTTGAGGGAAAAAAAATCATGTTCTTCAATCCTTTTTTTCTTCAGAAATATTTAAGTCTCCTATAAATTTAAAGATGATAGGTTTGTTTTCTGTTTTAGCATCACGCCAATTAAAATCAAATGATATGGAGGAATCTGTATCATCATTATTATCACCAAGAAAACTTCTATCCTCAAATTCAGATTCATCACAACAGTCAGAATCACAATCTGCAAAATTTTCTACCTCTAATTCATCCAATAACTTTTTGATTTGTTCATCAGTCAAACCCTTACAATGTGAAGCAATTGAAAATATTTTTTTCAAGTGACAAAAAAGCAACTGGTTACAATGAAAAAATTATCTAAAATGAGGATGAATGTTTTCTTTTCAAAAAGAGACCCAATAAATACGTTTTTCACAAAAATTCTCCACTCAGATGAGTCCCCAGTTTTTACAACTTTCAGACACAAAAGATTGCCAATTAAATCTCCCTCAACTACCCGAAGAAAGTTGCGTGCTTGAATAGGGAAAAAAAATGCATGGTAGAACTGTTGTACCACAGCCGTCTTCAGAACCAATCACTTTTGTGGTACAACAATTGTACCGCTGGGACGAAAGGTTAATATAAATGTTAAAATTTTACACTGAAATAAAAAATTAAAATGAAAAGCAAAAAAAACTTTTATAATTTATGCTCTTTTTTCATGTTTGTAAAGTTTCCATTTATTGAAAACATAAATTTCTAACTATTAATAGCAAAGTATGATTTGTCAGTATGTTTGAAAATAAATTATTAATTTTATGTTATTTGCTGTTAAAATATTTTTATTTAACACATTAAATTTTTTTACCTCAATAGAAACTTAACTTTATAGGCAAAATCAAATAATCAATATTTCTCTAAACAGTCAATTATTTCAAAAGTTCATTAGTTACTGGAGTTTTTCAAATAATAAACATTAAAGGTTTTGCTTCCTTTCTCGATCAATCTAATTAACAGTTTCCTGAAGCAAATTAAAAATGAAAATCAGAAAAAGTAAATAAGTATTTATTCTAAACATGAAATTATTCAACGTCTTATGATTTTTTTAACGTATATAAATCAGCAACTTTAAAAAGCTAAATTTTAATGTTTTTATCCACTCATCAATTTGATTTTATCCACATTCAATGTTTACTTTTAGTTTCTAAATAAATAGATCTGTTTAATAAATTAGGCTTTCTTCCTAGAAAAAATAGTTCTAAAATTAGTTTTATGTGAAATAATAAAAAGTAATGCAGAAAGCTCACACAAAAATCAAAAAGAATTCACTTTAAATAGTAACCATTATAAATATTTTTAATCTTTCAGTATCAATATGTAATGAAATAATTTGCTTACTAAAATTCAGAAAAAAGAAATTATCAAAATTGTTTTTTAATTTTTAATATTAAAAACAAGTAGTGATAACTTCTACATAAAAATGAAGGAAAATTAAATATCTAATTAATATTATTTTAAACACATTAAAACTCGGAATAGTTAAAGGTAGACTAGCATAATATAATAATTTTTCTTTTCAGTTTTCCTCACATATATTAATCAAATTAAAGAAATTTTAGTCAGATATAAAAATTGCTGCTTTAAAATATACAATTGCTAGTTTTAAAAATGCCTATTATATAATTTTGTAACTATAAACCAAAAACAGCTATTGAAAAAAAAATAGCTCATGATATTTATTTAATTACATAATTAAATAAAAATCAAGAACTAAATAATAATCAAACAGCAGTGTAATGGAAATCAGTTAGAAATATATAGCAATCAAAACTTACTAATCTCCCATAAACTCCAGTAAGTCGTCCTTGAGATTTTTCTTTCAAAAATGCTTTAGTTAATGTTCCTTGACTGCTTGAATTAGACTGTGCAATTCTTGCTTCTTCAAGTTTGATACGATCTCTTTTTAACTGAGACAATACTTTTAGATTAAAAAATGTGCATAAGCATTCATTTTCACTAAAACTTTATAAAAAAGGATAAATTTCTAAGAATATTTTATAATTTCTAATCAAAAAGAATATATTTTTATATCAGTTAAAAATGTTTTCTTCAAATAGTTAAAAACATTAAAAATGTGATAAAAAAAATAAATAAATACATTGATAAATAATTAAGCAAAAATAATATAAATACTATATTTTATACAAATACATTTTTAACTGTATAAATAATGTTTTTCTTGCTTAAAAGATATTTATACTTTAAATTTGGTTCTTTATAAATTTTCATGTTACAAAATTATATGATTGTATGTGATTTAAATAAAACAATTTATCTTGGTAATGAACCCATCTTTAAAAACAAATGAGGAAAGTTATTTAAACTGTAATAAAAAAATATACTTGAAATAAAATTAAATTACTTTTATCAGTATAATATACAATCATAATAACATATTTAATTAAATCCTATAAATTGAAAAATAATTTCTTGGATACAAGATTTTTATTATTCATATACAACTAAAAATAACTTGAAAACATTAACATTTTAGATATAAGTATCTCCAAAATTTTATTATTTCTTAAAATTTGTAGTATAATTGAGATAAAATATCTTAGACTTTAAGAAATTTTATATAAAAAAGAGGTATTTTTTTATACCAAATAACATTTAAACTATATGAATGTATTTATATGATAATTATATGAAAATTTTAAAGGCAAATATAGCAATTAAATTGTTAAGAATTACATGAGAATTGTGACAATAGATATTGGTCTTTGAACACTGTCAATGTATTTTAATTTTTCAATAATTTGAAGTATGGATGCACTTTAAAATTTTCAATTACATAATATATTTTATGACAGGATTTTAGTTTATCTATATATAAAAATCTCCAAAGTGGAATATGAAATATTTTTGTAGTTTTACACAAGAAAATTGTTGATATTTTGTATGAACACAGAAAAAAAATCGGAATGATTATTCTGAATGCAAAACACTTAACAGTTGTATATATGGGTGTGTATATCTACATATATATATATTAAAATAAAAAACAATGTCAAATACAGTCAACACTCCTATAATGTGGTACTCTTACAGCACGGTTTCTGTTCAACAATGTCTCATCAGTTCTTTCCGTACACCCAATGAATGGTTTTAACTGGATATGTTTATATAAACATTCAAGCTTATCTCTTATCGGTTTACAGCATCAGTTTCAGTCGTCTCAGAGCTCTTTCACAATATGTCTCGTTGATGACCAATTCTTTCTAAATGTTTGGGTGCACCATCCCTTCGTTTAGCTTTTTGCTGCTTAATTTGTGGTTTATAATTGGACAACATTACACAACGCTGTAAGAAATATTCTTAATTTGTTCTAATATAATAATAATAAAGTTATTATTAGATTTGCATCATGTCAAACAGAAAAGAAACAAGGGAAGGATTAAAAAGAAAGTCTATATCGCTTGAAGGATAAAATCCAAATTTTAAATCATTTAGAAGGCTGGGAAAAAATATCGTCTGTTGCAAAATCAACAAATTTGAATGAATCTACAATTCGAACTTTAAAGAAAACTGCAGATAACGTAAGGAAAACTGTGGCAGATGGCTCTCCGTTAGGTGTGAAACGAGTTACTCACACCTGAAGTTCTAATATGGTTAAAATGGAACGAGCGTTAATGATCTGATTGGAAGACTGTATAGCCAAAAAGATTCCACCAGTGGAAATCTTATCAAGCAGAAGGCATTTAAATTCTACAAACACTTAAGGAACATTGAGCATTCTTATGCAGGGCTAGAAAATCGTTTGTTTGTCGCGAGTAAAGGATGGTTTGGAAAACTAAAAAAAAGGTACACATTGCTCAATATTAAGTTTCAAGGAGAACAGGCCTCAGCAGATGCTGAGGCTACTGAAAATTATAAGCTGGAACTAGAGAGAATTATTAATGAAGGAGGTTATTCACATGATTAGATTTTTAACACTGATGAGACTGCATTATATTGGATAAAACTACCATCTAGGACCTTCATTTTAAAAAATTAAAAGGACTCCGGGGTTAAAACCTTCAAAAGAACATATCACCCATCATGTGTTCAGTAATCTATCAGGGAGCCTGATGATAAAACCAATGATAATAAATTGTTCTTCAACTCCTCATGTAATGAAAAACATTAATAAGACCTGATCGCCTGTATTCTGGCGATTTGATAAGAAAGCCCTGGATGACTCAAGATTTATTTAAGGATTGGTTTTATAATTGCTTTTATTAATGATGGACAAAAATTTCAATTTCAAAATTTTATAGGTTCTTGATAACGCTGTTGCCACAACATAGAACTAGATCATCCAAATGTGAAAATTGTCTTTCTTCCTCCTAAATGCACGTCATTAACACCACCTTTGGACTAAGGAGTCATTCAAACTTTAAAAATGTATTTCACACGCCAACTTTTCCAAACCATTTTCAACAGATTAGAAAATAGTGAAAATAAAACTCTTTTCAAGTGTGGATGGAATTTTCTATTTTAGATTGTATTAGAACCATATCATCAACTTGCTTGGAAATTAAACCATCAATGCTTAATGCGTGTTGGAAACTTCTTTTACCTCAAATGGTTCAATCAATACAAGATGATTCTACAATTTCATTCCCAGTTACAGAAACAGTAAACATTGCTTCTCATTTAAGTGATGAAGAATTTCCAATAAACCATCAGAATGTAAGAGAGCTATTACTCGGGGAAGAAACTTTAGATGAGGAAGAACTGATGGAATTAATTGATGCACCCACCACAAATGTATTGGTAAAATGAAAATGAATGTGTGCCAAATCTCAATTTACATGATGTGAAAAAGGGGCTAAATTTGGCTAAAGAATTAGAATTTCATTTCATTCAAACTGATCTGTTAGCCCAGTACAAACTTAAATTTATGTATTGAGTGCTTTTAAGTTTTAGTTTAGTACTGTTCTATATAATTTTTCTTATCACCATATTTATCATTCATTTAAAATACTTATGCGTTATTTTCTTCAATTTTATTTTTTCCTGATATGGCTTACCAGTGTACTACTATAACATTCTTTATTACTAACACACTTAGAATTTTATTTTGACAATCTGTCATTTCTATATTAATAATCGAATTATTAACTTATTGTAATGCATGCCAGTTCCTTAAAGAGGGCGTATCGCAGGTGTTTTAAAAGCACCAGATTTAGAAACTCAAACTCTGGTGTCTGATAATTTTGGTTAAAAACTCTTACTGTCTTTGGTATTATAGTTTACTTATTTTTATTAGTAATGAAAATGAATTATTTAATTGGAATATCTTTATCAGTTCACAAATTTTAAACTTAATTTATGTTATGTAAGCCTAATTATTGGCATGTCATTAATTTCTTGTTTATTAAAGGTTTTATTAATAGAACGAAATACTTTATAGGTATTTAAACCAATAGCTAGCATTTCTTTAACTGCATTAAAGTTTAATATTTGCAGCTCTGCTTATCGTTATAATTATTTTGGGCAATTAGCCTAATGATGAGTATTCGTAACATGATATCTGCCCACAGATACTTTTACTGTGGTACACCCTGACATAATAATTCATGGGTGCACAGTGCAAAGGCTAAAAGAGAGTTAAGAAATTGCTTAGCTTCCTATAGAGAGGTTTTACTGGAGTTAATGAAGAAAGCTACTTTGAAAACCAATGTGAAGATGAACCAAGTGAGGAAGACATTTTACCTATTAAAAGAAGATGATTTAAGCGAATCATATCTGACTGCAAGGATGAGTTTTGAAAGATTACATAATTTTACAAGTCTTTCTTGTTTTAGTTGGAAAACAGTTTTTTAGTTTAGTTTTTGTTTCTTTTCCTTATAGGAACTCTTCTATTAAATAAAAATAATCAATAATTTTTCTTGTCTTTTGTATTTATTGATCTCCATAAAATAGAATGATGTGATTTGTACTAATTCTGAGTTTCTTATAGCGCAGTTTTTTTACAATACAGTAAGACAGTTTCCATAGAACACGCTACAAATTAGCCTGGTTTGTACAATTAAATCCAAGTTTCTTATAGAACAGTTTCCATATAACACGGTATGCACTCACAACATTATAAGAGGGTTGATTGTATTAATAATGAATAACAATTTAATAGTTAATTTCAAACATTTGCAATGCTACATTACAATTTAAATTCTTAATATTTAGCAAAAAATAGTAACATTTAAAAGATAAATTAATAAAAACATATTAAAAAAAATATTTACATCTGAAAAATAAAAAACAAATGAAAATTATTTTCAACAAAATTTAAAAATTACAATAAGTTTTTTCAATAATTTAAATAAACTTCAAATCTTTTTAATGACGTTTTAAATAAATAAGCCAATTTTTCTACATAATGCATCAAGATTTTTCCCTTATTTACAAACTAAAAAGAATATTATCAGAAAGTTAATAAATATAAATGCAATTCTATTATACAAAAAAATTCATTTGGACATGCTACAAGTAACTATACATTTGCAAAATTTTCAAATAAGGATGTATTCTGTTTGTAAATCTTCATCCCTTCAATGACTACAATTTATTTTTCAGAAATACTGAAATCTCAAATTCAAATAAGATAAAAAATAATTGGTCATTTTGACTTCCCAATTTTAAAGCTCATATAATAAGAGATAAATTAGGAATAAAATATAATAAATTATTTGGATGTTGAGTAAATTGTAATATTTGTTTGGTTTATTGCTGAATAAATGTTGTTATTGATGTTACTCTTTGAAAAGAAGATAAAAGTTTTAATTTTATAATATATAGTTTCTTATAACTTAACTTTTATATTTTAATAATATATTATTAACAAGTATTATAAAAAATATAATGAGAGGTTTTGCAATAGTTAAATGCTTATACAATATTGAAATATCTTAATTGTTTTAAAAGATTACTCGAAAAATGAATAGTTAAAAGTATGAATAAATGTTGAAAAAGTTTTACAGACACATATATTTAATAAAACAGATAAGATATCTTACAATATATTAATTAGTAATTAAGTTATTAATCACTTAATACAATCTGGTTATCATTTTCAGTAAATACTTTGCAATTTTAGACCAAGTCAAAAGAAGTAGGTATCTCATAACCTTTTCTCTACCACAACAGCATAAGGTAATAAATGAAATGAATTTTTTTATAAACTAAAGAATTTTTTTAATTAAAATTTTTATAAATAAGCACTTATTAGTAGAATTTAATTCTTTCAATGAATTGTTACTTTTAACTTGCTGAACATATTTTGTTTAACTTTAGTTGAAAGTACCAGTTAATATTGTTTGATATCTAAAATGTATACAACAATTTTAACTGTCATCAAGCAATGAAGCAAAGTATACATTTATCATCATCACATTACAATTGCTATGAATCAATTCTTAATTTGTAATATGATGAGTAATTATTGGAAGCTCAAAACTGTGAGTTTGCACATTATAAAAATTAGAACTGCTATAATGTGTACTCATAATTTTGAGATTTAACTGATAATTTTCAAGAGTTATTGCTATGAATGTTTACATCAATTTCACATAATGTTATAATACATTACATACAAAATTGAAAGGCATTGATACAAAATAATGTATTGAATATCAAGTAATCAAAATTTGAAACAAGTATGGAAAATATGGAAGTTGTGAATTGAGGAAACTAAAGTTAAGCTTACATTCAATTCCTTTATTTAAAGATTAACCGATATATTGAAGCTATTTTCATTTAACTCATTATTATTTTCTATTTATTTTTCATTTATTTAGTAAATAAACATAAAGGCTAATTTTTTATTAAAAATTTTTAAAATATATTACCTGTTGCACTAATTCTGCTTCTTCAAATCTTAATTGTTCCAACTGTTTTCGGTAATCAGTTATTTCATTTTCAATCATTTTAACTTTTTCTGACTCTGATTTCATAAGTCTATAACAAAATTTAATTAATCATTTAAAAATGAATTTGTGGAAATTTAAAAAAAAAAAAAAAAAAAAAAAAAAAAAAAAACATTGATCACTTTTTCTCTAATAAAGTAATTAATTCACAAAAAATAATTTTAGAATGAATAAAAGTTAAAATTAAAAAAATTAAAAATAAAAAACTTAAATTATAATATTGAAAATATAAATGATATATAATATTGATGTAAAAAATATATCTTACAAAAAACAAAGAAAAATTAAATTAGTTACTTTTCTTCACTGTTAGCAGATTGAACAGATTTTTCATGATTAGAAATTAATGCATCAAGTTTTTCTTTCTCTTTGTTTTGCTCACGATTTATCAATTTCAATTCTGATTGTGCAAGATCCATCTAAAAAAGAAAACTTCATTTAAAACTTACTGCACAGCAAAATGATCTGAAAAGCAATACACTTGATTTAGAATTTAAAATAAGCTAATAATATTAAAATTATTATAATGTAAATACCAATGCACCATAGTGAAATCATGAAGTTATATCTATGTTATAAGAATATATATTTAAAAAAATTTTAAGTTTACATAATGTCTAAAATATTTTCAGTTTGTGCAATATAATGAAACAAAATATTACGTAATCAAGAGCAAGTATTCACTATAAAAAGTTAAAAAATAAAAAACATAATATTTTTTTAAAATGCAAACAAAATTTGATGAATATAGAGACACCCAGAATTGAACCAAATGGTTTACAATTTAAGTCTTACCAACAACTATCTTATAATTCTAACCATAACCGGATTTCCAGAAACAATGAACTATTCAACAAGACATTATCACAAATAACAAAAGTTTGTTCTTTGTGAATCATCATTCAGTCAAATCAAAAAGCTTTAAAATAACTTACATATTTTACTTGGTTAATTTGAAACTGAATATGAATAACTTGCATATTTTATCTTGAGAAATGTTGAGTTATGGGAATTATTAAATTTTTATAATTTAATATAATTAATATTACATATTTTAATGGAGAAATCAATTTAGTCCTTTTCAAGTATCAGTTTAAAATACAAATGTTCATATCAAAATAATAATGCAAAAATTGGAAGTCACATTAAAAAATAATAATAATGAAATTTTATAATCAATAAAATAAACACATGGAAAAACATTCAAAGTGTAAAATATATTTATTCTAAAAATATTTGAATTTGACTAAAAAAATACACAATTCCTGAATTCCAAAATCTGAAAGATTGTTAAACACTTAAAATGCATGTTAATATATAATATACATATTATATTCAAATAATTATCTTTCAATTTGCTTACTTATTTTTATAAAGCAAAGTTTTTACTGACTTAAATACAAGAATAAAATTTGAAAGAAATTTTTTATTATATGGAAAATATTTTAGCATCAGAAAAAAAAAATTCAATTACTATTTAGCAAATCATTCATTGATACTTCAAAATTTATAATTAAAAAAATTCCAAATATAATAATATTTTTAGCAATAAAATTTTTAAAAAATCTACAGAATTCATATTATCTTAACTTTACATTAATATTAAAATTGTTTTTATAAAACAAAGTTTTTCTAAAGACTTAATATTAAATTCTGATCATTTTTGTTTATTAATTTATACGTAAAATAATAAATGCTATGGAAAATTATAGAAAAAATTATTAATAATATTGAATAGCATTTAAGTAACAACTCAGTGCAAGAACATTTGATAATAGAAAAGTACAACATTGTACTCAGGCATATTCTAATAGATGAGGTATAATAATGTTTTATACAAATTTAGAGAAAAGATAATCTTACTCTAAACTTAAATCTACACAAAACTTTTTTTATTTATTTTTAAAATCTACATATATTTTTTACTCAATTATTACTTAAAAGTATTATAAGTATATAATTAAATTTTTCTACTTCAATAATTTGAATATTGATTTCATAGTCTTTAAATTAAGAATTAATTAGTCTTAGATTAATAAATACATATTACATTTAATAACTATATATAAGATCAAATAACTTAAAAAATATTCTCTGAAGTTAATTGAAATAATATATTTAGATGAAAATTTTAAAAGATACAATGAAATTTTATTAAAAATTTCATTGTGTTAAAAGATTATTGGATATTATCTACATCTTCTTTCAAATAGATATGATCATAATAAATTAATTTCATTTTCATAAATAAAGTCCTTATAGTTTACGTTTTTTAAAATTAGACATTGAAATAAATTTTAATATAAGTTTACATTTAACACCAAAACATATTTAACAGAAATATACTTAGGATAGTGTAAAATTTAATATTTTTTAATTCAACATTAGAATCATCATTACAAGAAAAAGAAAACACATTTACCTCTGATTTGATTTGATAAGAATTGTTTTTCAATTTTACAAGTTCATCTTCAAGTTTATCCTTTTTTTCTTGCATAATATTAGTTTCTGTTTTTAATGAACCCATCATCTATGAAAAATAATTAGCATGTATAGTTTTAAAAATGTTTTTTACAAATTAAAATCCATATCATTAAATTAATAGTATATCATAGCATGCACGTAAATAGTGATCTTCACAATAACAGTAAATGTTTGAAAGATTTTTTTAAGTCTTTGCAAATGTGAAGCTATTAAAAATATACCATTTTTAATGCACAGCATCTGACTAGTTAAATAATAATAGCATACTTATTATCCTTCTTGAAAATAAAATGGAAAAACTACAAATTAAAATACTCAATACAATTGTATAACAGAGGTTTTTGGTTTAAACAGGATTCAATCAAAATGTATTAGCATATATAGATAAAAATCTTTACTTTTAACCGTTTATTTTCGCCTTTTGAAAACGTTCATGATTATAATTTAATGTACCTCTAATTAAACATTTACTTAATAGCAATATATTTTAAAAATTCTAAATTATTAAATTAATAAAAAATCTTATTAGCTTAATAATTCAGAATTTTAAAAATGGCAGCATAATTTTTCTCTTGAAAAATTAATTTACATATCATTTTTTTTAAAAACAAATATCACTAGGTAAATACAATATGATCATCCTTTCCTAAATCAGCAAATTACCTTATTGTAAATAGAATTATATAAAATTAGAGAACAAATTGGCAATAAAGTAAAGTTAGAATTTTAAATGTAAAAATGAGTTTTGTCTTAAATAATACAATAACTTATAATATATGCACCTAAGCTATATAAATATAAATGAAAAAAAGGATTTTAGGATATTGAATTTCAATAACTGAATACTGTAACATTTTACTGTTTCTTATTTTTACCTCATCCATTTTTTTAGATTCAATTTCTTTTTCCTCTTCCAGTTTTTTCTTCTTTTCTAACAATTCTCCAGTTTCTTGTTCATAAACAGAAGACTGCTTTGTTAATTTGCTAAGCTAAGAAAAATTAAAACAGTAAATATTACTGCAATCAAAGAATCAAAATATTGTTATATAGAAATAATTAAAATTAAAATGTGAAAATATTATGGATTGTTTAATCTTTTTTTTTAATTCATTTTTATTATATTGATTTTAATGCTTAAACTGAAAAACTTTATCTGAAAAGAAAATTATTTTTCTTTTAAAGTAACTTAAATTTAAAATTGTGTGAAAATTCTTTTAAATCTTTCTCACAATTAACCAGTTTCCATTAAAACAAAATTTCATTAGTAAAAGACAGCAGATTTTTTTTTTAAAGTGTTATTAAATTTAATTACGAAAGACAACACATTCATAGTAATGAAAGAAAATTTATGAAACAAAATTAATATCAAACCATTAAAATAATAAAAATTCAAATAAATTGTTACAACTGATTGGTAAGATGTACAATGCTTTTATAAAAATACAAAACTTAACAACAAAAATGCAATAAAAGTTAATTTCACATTTTGGAAAACATAATAAACAGAAAATGAATTTTCCTAGTAAATAAAAAAATAATAAATAAATACATAATTTTATACGGAAAATAATATTAATAGCAAAATCACATTTTAAACTAATTTACTTATTAATACAATAAATTTATTTATGAATATTTTAATTTTGATATTTATTCAGTCGGGTAAAACATTCTCCATCAGAAAAACTTACAATAGTTTTGAAAGAAATGGTGCTTACATTTTATAAAATAAATAACAGGTGGCGCCACAACTCAGCTGATTTATTTTAGCTATAATTAACTTTTTCTAATTATATTCAAGAACAAATTAGGCTCCCCGGAAAAATATTACATTTGCAATTAATAACACTATTTTTCATTTTGCCTTGACGTAAGCAGTTTTGTTCTGAAAATATTCTAATTCATATTTTCTCATTATATGTGGAAGGGAAAATTAAGTTACACAGCAGATTTTAAACTAAAAGCTATAGGTAAGGTAAATAAAAATGTCTATAAACATGTTGATGTAAGGTAACAACAAAGCATGTGCTGTACAAAAGAGAAAATGTAACCAAAGTGCAATTTGAAAACAATCTTTCTTTCAATCATTTAATAACAAAACAAATATATTTTATTTTTAAAACATATCTAATCTTATTTAAGTTATTAAAAATTAAAAATCGATAAATTTTACATGAATCTTCTCAGAACTATTGCTCTTGATCGATCTTGTATTTTCGTCTCAATTTATTGCACTATATGATGAGGTGAATTCAAAAATATCTTTTTCATAATATTTTTTTTCTATGCATAAAATTTTTTAATCATATTATGATTTTTTTATTTTATTTATCATTACATTATCAGCAGTATTTATTTTCAATTATTAAGCAGAAAAATTGAAGCCATTATATGCAACTTTCCTTTTTCTCAAAAAAAGGTCTTGAAAATACACTGTTGCGGATTATATAAAGGAAAATATATTATAATATAGGATAATAGTAATAAATATTAATTGTCATTTAGTAACTGCTATCACCCATAATATAGAATGCAATGCAAGATTATAATAGAAAACATTCACATAAAGGAGGAAAAGCAAAATATTGATTACAACCTTTTATACTTCACCTTAGATTCAAATCTAAATACACTAATTGGGAATACAAAACATCATATGTAATATCATAAAAAATAAATTTTAAAATTATTTATTTTCAAAAATATTTAAAAACAATATGCTAGTTTAATCATATTTTAAAAAATTTCAAAAAATATTTTGAATATTTTAATTGCAGCCAATGTGTTCCAAAACTTCATATACCAGCTTGGAGGGGAGATGGTGAACTCATTAAGCACTCTAATTATATAAGAAAACATGCAGAAACGTCCTCAAGAAACACAGACATAAGGCCACATCACAGAAATTTTATATTACTGAATAAAGGAGAGTTATGACTGGCTTAAACCATGAAAAGGGTTTGTAATATTTTACCTTGACGTCCACATAACATCTATGTATTAAGAATTGACAACCATTTTCAAAAATATCTAGCATTCCTCTCATCATCGTAACAGTGATTCAGGTATTAGTTTCAGAATGTCACCATGTTAGTTTTACAATTTAAGAAGTTGGCATACATAATAACCATCATGGTTCACAAGGAAAATTAAAAAGATGATAAATCAGGTTATATGGAAAGCTAAGCAACATGACCAGAACAATTGATTTTTTCCAAATGTCAAATCCAATTGATCATATACATAATGAGATGACACACTATCACGTTGAAACCATATTCAACAATTAACATATGGCGGAACATTATTATACACTTCTGGAAATGCTTCTTGATAAAGATGGCATACTTCTGGTTATCCAGTAGGGTTAATAAGATATATAGATAAACTAAATCATGTTTAGAAGAATAGTTTGGAATGAATATTGTATGCAATGTTTAGAAATAAATATATTATATATAAATAAATCATATTCTTATAAACATAAACATTAAACATTGTTGTACAGCTTATGGTCAGGTTCTATGGGGATTATCTAATGACACATGTGAATGTAATGCCTAGTAATTACTCTTTCACATGAAAAAATTGTTTTATTAATAACATAGCAAGAGTATTGCATGTTGGCAGCATTTTGATGCAGAAACCATTTTGCAAATGAAACACGATAAGAGATCACTTGGTTGCAATATCTTTAACTCTTAAATGAGAGGAATGTAAAGCTTTTACTAAAGGTATGTGATAAACTGTTGATAGAGATGTTCTAACAGTAGAAGCAAGTGCTTATATGCTAGTAAGATTTCAGCCCTTTTCATTTTATAAGCAACATTACATTTAAAGTGAAAAGGGCTAATATTTCAGCTCTTTTCACTTTAAATGTAATGTTTATAGTATTCATGGACATCTAGCATCATGTACCATGATTGTGAAAGATTTGTGAGTCACAAGATTCTGATGTACCCAAATAAACATTTGAGAATTTGGGGAAGAGTCTTATTTCAATCTTTCCTGATACATCCAAAGTGTATTGTGCCTATTTATATTAATAATGCCATAGATGAAATGGATGTTTATCTACTCTGCATTTGAGTATATATTGCTGAAGTTGGTGTCTACAATGAGGAAGATACACGTGCTAATCTTAAACACAAAGCATAATTAAAAACAACTGAAGCACTAACTATTAGTTTTCGCTCATGTTTTCATTTGTAATTATAATTCTTAATGGTGCTCCCAGGCTTCCTTGTACAACAAGTTTCAGGACAACCTTATAAATAATTTCTATGAAAGAATTAAAATTACCTTTTAAAGAGAAAATATTGTAATTTAAAAACAACTATTTGATGATATGTTATATAAGCAAAAAATTTGATTCATTTCAAAAATTATTAAATAATTTACAATTTGATTAATAATATGTATTTTTATACAAAATAAATGCAATATCTCTTAAAAATTAAACTAATAAAAAAAACTTATTTAACAAGTATAATCATTTTAAAACCAAATATAAAGGGACATAAAGGACTAATTTTGTAATACATAAGCAAACCAAACTTGTTTACAGATTTCATATATTTTTCTGTACAAACCAAATTTAAAAAATAAATATGATTCTTTAAATTAGATTTAAACAATGGAAACACAAGAATCAAAAAAGAAGGGAAATTTAGAAAAGAAAAAAAAATTCACATAATTACCTCTTTATTTAATTCTTCTAAATTGTTTTCAAGTTTTTTTATTTTTTCCTTGGAATGTTTTATTAGCATAAGATTGGCTGCATCTTCATGCTCAAGTTTTGAATATTCTTCTTTGATTTCATCACTTTTCTTTTGAAATAGTTCATGTTCACTGGAAGGAATGCAATTATACTTCATTAATTTCATCACTTATTTGTTTTGACATAAATGATAGACTCTTGAAATTTTCAATAATTCATTAAACAATACTTTAAAAAAGAGTGTATAAATTAACTTAACAAATTCCTGAAAAACAGTATGCTGCTTTTAAATTTAATTTAAAATTGTATGTTTAACTATGTACATTTTTAAAAAAATTTAAAAACACATGTACAAATGAATTTAAAATAATAATAAAAGAAAAAAATTAAAAACTGGTAACAATCCCAACACATCACAGCACAGAATTAACAATGGGGTTATTTAAAAATGTTAAAATTTGCTACCTTTAATATTTAATATGTTTCAATGAGGAACTTCCAATAAAGTTTAAATGAGCCTTTTATTTACGAATAGAAATCTAACAGGGTCTATAGTATTTAAGAGGTCTACTATCAGTTGATGATAAATTTTTCTGTTCCAAAATATATATTTTTTGGAATATAATTCTTTAATGATAATAGTAACTTTAATATAGATTTGCATACTGCTGTATTCTGCATATCTAAAGTCGAATGACAGAGAACTTTTATACGTGAGTTAAATATTGCTGTTAGCTTTTATTTATGCACTAAAAAAAAAGAGAACTTTGGAAATCCACTGGAATAATAAGACTAATATAAAAAAAAATGCAATTTAGTCATTTATAATATAGTTATAGCAGCAATAATGGAATCTCACATATTTCAAGTTATTATTTGATAATGCTCCATGTCATCCTTAAAATTTGAAATCTTCCCAATATTTAAATAACGTTTTTAGTACTAACAATACTTTGCTTCAACTATTTAAGTTTTATTTATATCTTTAAAGCTTATAATTAATCTACCAGAAATATAGAAGCAATTTTCAATAAAGCATAACATTGACATTATAAAAGATTATAAATTCAGAATTATAGTCAAGAAGTCACTCATCAATTCATATCTTCAGTATTTAATTTAGACACTAAAACTCCAATCAGGAGTTCATATATCAATTCAAGTTCCCATTATTTTTATATAAGGCACTTTGAGTGAATGATCATTGTTGCCATCTACTATTTAACTCAAAATAAAATTATATTTCATCCAAAAATAATTATTCAATTTTAACAGATATTGTATCCCTGTTACTATACATGTCACCTTCATCAAAATACATGATGTACTTGAATTGCAATAAAAGGAGATCAATGTTATATTAAAATTTGCTAAATGAATGAGAAGCAAATGTTCTGTACAAATAAATATTGAGGATGTTCAGAGAATTTATTAATTGATGAAGTTGAGAAAATAGGTTTGATGGAAAGGTAAATGAAATGCAAATCAAATTTATTTTGATAACAATACATTGAGGTAGAGTAAAAAGTTAATAATTTAACATTAAATTAAAAGAAGTTTGTCAAAGTTTTGATGCAAGTTTAAAATAATTTTATCTTAAATGCAGACAATTCCAATGAAAAAGCTGAAAATTCACAAGAGCACCACAAAAGTATCTATCTTTAGATTTTGAAATCTACACACAATAACCTAAAAGACTTAGCCAATTAACAAAAATTGTGAAGTTTTTAAAGTGCAAAAAAATCAATATGAAGAAGAAAAATTGCACTTAGGCAATATTATTTAATAAAAAAATCATCTTACCTGGTTGGATTAAATAATGATGTGGGATAATTTTATCTATCTATCATGTCATAGGAGCATTATTTAATATCAGTTTTGTGATAAACAGATAGAACAGGTAAATGTTTTATACAAATAAAAATACAGTTGTTACATATTGTATAATATGAAAAAATTGTTTAGTATTAATAAACAATTTTTTGTTAGTCACTACTTTTATTTTCAGTTATTTACATAATAGTCAATTTTTAATTTATGCACTAATATTTATCAAAGAACATTTGAGAAGCAATTTATTTTTAATTAATTATTTTCAAATCTAAAAACTATATTGTATTAAAAAGAAAAATAATTGGCAGTTCTATCATAAAAATAATTTTGAATTTAAAAAACAATTCATTTCCAATTTTTGCCTTCATTTTTTTTTTTTTTTCACAATCAACCTACCACAAAATTTAAATTCTTTTTAAAATATATTCCTCAGCAAAATTATCAATGAAAAAAAATAACACATGATTATTTTTAAAAACCCCATTATTATAAATGTAAATCTATTAGGACACAGCTAGAATTTTACAACTTCCAGGACTTGGTTGGTTTATTGTTAACTAAAAAAGTGATATCTAATTTATATTCGAATCAAAAAATAGAAAAATATTCCAAAAAAAATAAACTGAAAATAATCATAAAACAGGTGAAAGCTCAGGTGTGAAAGACAAACAAACCATTACAAGGCCTAAGATTGTGTAGATAATGACAAGTATTCACTAATTGACTAATTATTTAATTTTTTAATAAAAACTACCTGCTTATTTTACTAACTGCAGCTTCAATTTTCTTTTTAGATGCACGCAGACTTTCTAATTCACTTTTAAGCGATTTCATGGTATCCACAAATTTCTGTTTGCTTTCAACGGCAACTTTAAGAGATTTTTCTGCTTCAAAACTATACAAAAAAGCAATAAGAAAAATAATGTTTAAAATATTTTGTGCATTAAAATAACTTCCATAAATATCTTTCACATTCACTTTATAATTAAATTTATTAATATAAACTCCACAAAATTTTATTCTTAAAAAATATCAGAAATATTATTTATTTACATATTATTTTTAGTGATTAAAATAATCCTTCAAGTGGAAGAACAAATTTCCCTTAAATTTATTTAAAGAAAATTAAAATGTTAGAAATTGAAATTTAACTTTACTGAACACATTAAAAATATTTCTATGCTTGAATAGGAAATATTATAAAAAATAAATGTATTATAAATATTTATGAAAGTTCTGCTTAACAAGATTTAATTAATAATTACTCATCAACATTGTGAAATAAAAAAATCTTTTCAATAATTAAATATTTTTTGAATAATGTCAAATTTATCATAAATTTTTCTTGTATCCAACAAACCATTAAGCTAAAGTTAAGAAAGAATTTATTAAAATGGTAAAAACATTTTAATTTTGGTTTATTGAAGCAGTTATTGCAGTTAAGTACAAGATGTCTGAAAAGGAATTATTATACTACCAGATTAGAACCAATATTCCCTACTAAATTCTGTTGCAAAAGTCAGCTTGTCATCAAATTGTGAGTACAGCTTCAGTTACTTTGTGTATTCAGAAACTTACAATATGAAGATTTGGTACTGAAAGTTCAAAAAGGACTATGATTCAAAAAGGAAATGAGGAATCATGATGCAGAGTACTTTGGCTGGGTTACTAATGTTGATAAGAGCTCTCTGCAAGAAATTGAGAAAAAGATCAATATTCAACCACTTAAAAGCTGACTAGGAAATTAGAAATTAGTGCTATTAGTCATGGTATACATCACATAAACTTGATGTACAAGTTCAATTGCTGAGTGCCACATGAGCTGATTCAAGCAGTAAAGACAAGCATGTTCAGGACTACACAAATTGTCTTGTATATCAATGTGGAGACAAAATTCTGGACCAGATCATTGCTTGTGGTTAAAAGTGGATTCATTTAAATGCAAAGTGAAAAGGGAAGAAAAAAGTGATTAGTCTAAGTCCAATTATATAGCCTGTCAATATCATTGCAAAACCCAATTATACTAATAAATAAGATCATGATTTGTTATCTGGTAGGGTTTCTGTGGTATTATTCACAAAGAGTATTTTAAAAAAAGATAAAACCATCGACAGTAAGATAGACAGCAGGTGCTAGTTCATGCTGACACTACTATCAAATCCAAATGTTGAACCGAGTTCCATCATAAGCAGGTACTGTTCCATCAAGATAATGCAAGACTATGTCAGTATTCACTGGTTAGACTTTGTATGGAATCAAATGGAGCTTTGTCACACTTATATAACCCCAACATCACTTCTTCAGTCTTCTACCCTTTTTCACAATTAAAGTTACACCTTGCTGATGCTATCTTCGGTTCCACAAAGATATCTACAAAGAATTTGATCTGTTTTTGGACAAGCAACCATAAAGTTTTGGGCCAAAGGCTTTGAAAAACTATCAAAATTTCGGCAGAAAATCATAATTTTAGGTGATGATTATTACCCACACTAAAAATATTGTTTTTATGTGGGTTTTTTCCCCCACACACACATTTTATAAAAAGTTATTTTTGGTGGAAAACTTTAATTCCAACCCGATATTAAAAATAAAAAAAAACACTTTTTCACATTAAATTGCACAAGCAAGGACTGTTTTCCCCCCTCCTCGACTGTGTACTTATTCATGCTTAAACTTTGATGCCAAAATAAACAAGAATGAGGATGATTATAAAATACAAAAACTCTACCTCAATTTTTAGCTCAAGCTGAATGAAAATGGATACAATAAGATAAATTCAGTTTAGATCTTTTGATATTAATATGGTTGAAATGATGTTGCAATGAATTTAACAAATATCACTATTACATTAATATAAAGGTTTAATAAATAGGAAAACTCCAATATCTTTTATAAACTAGAAATATTTTATTTGTATTGCATATTTTATGAGAAAATTTTCGAAAATAAACATTTTGAAACACGATCTTAATGAATCATAATATTAAATAACAACATTCCATTTAGGAAACACTAAGGAACATTATTTAATACAAGCTTTTGAAAAAATTTCAAGCACCAAGAAGGAACTGATTGATTTTAATGAAGTTAAATATGCAAACAGCTCATACACAGATAATGAAACAAAAATCAAGGCAATAGGGTACCACCATGGCTCATGATTATAGCTTATATGTGCAAATCAGTAATTGAGGGAACTGTTCCTGGCACTAATGCATGCTTGCAAAGGCCTTGGTCAAATGATAAAAAGAGGCTTCTAATGTTATTCAGCAATAGAATCTGCCAGACATTCATTAATTGTTGCTTCAGATCTGCAATATTTAAGGATGTCAAATCTGGCACTTAATCATGTTCATACATGCTTGATTGGTGAAAGATCTGGTAACCTATCTGGCCAAGAAAGAGTATTAACAGCATAAAGGTAGTCCTGATATACACAAGCAATAAGAGACCTGGGATTATCTTGTTGGAAATATCCCCCTGATGACAAGCCATGAAGGATTATATATCAAGCGGCAGATTGGTATCAACATATCATTGAGCTGTTAAAGATGTATGGGAGGTGACTAAAAAGGATTTGTTGTCATATAAGATTATGCCTCACACTGTCACACCAGGGTTGTGGCTGTATGTCTTTGTAAAGCAAAGGCTGATTGAGACAGCTGGCTCTGGCCTTTTCAAACACAAGCATGATGGTCATCTGTTTCAAGAATAAAGCAGGATACATTGCTGAACACTTTGGGATGCCCTTCTGATCGCAACTATAAAGATCAGCTGCAACAATACTCCAGACAATTTTGCTGATGTAGTGGGGTGAAAGGCACACTTCTTAAAGGTAGCTGTGAGCATATATCTGTCTCAACCAAGCACCATGAATCTTGAAAGGTACTACGGGGTATGGAAGAGGATATAGTACATTGAATAGTAAACAATGATACCATTGGTGTAGTTCAGGCCTGTTGAATAATCATCCAATCTGACCTCAAATTTGTGAAGCTCGTCCAGAGTTTTTCTTTCATCAATGAATTCCTCACAGCAACCATTGTTGCCAGCACCTTTGAATATCTGTGTCTGTAAGTTGCAGGGGATGACCAATGCTTGGAATGAGCACCCAGCGTCTCACATTTCGACCACATTTTTAATCATTCTTTTGACTATATAATCTTAATAAATATCGAGATGGCATTATTTCTCTAGGGAATGGCAATGGTGAAACAAAAAAAAAAGATAAATTTTTCATCTCTATTAAAAATTTTATACTTTGCAAGCTTCTCAGTAAAAATGTGCACAACAACCATGTTCAACCAACAATTCATGTTCATTGACCCTGAAAATGTTACCATTAGCATATTTGATCAGGATGTCTTATATAAGGAATTTTATAATAGTCAAAGAAATCCTTATTGGTGCTTTGAGTTTTTCACAAAAGAATGTATTTAATTTAGAACCATCCTTTTAAATTACTTCAAATAAGAAATTAAAACTTAATTTGCTTAAAAACAATAAAATAAAGATTTACGTACTGAGAAAGTGCATTTTAAATTGATGCTTTTTATAGATTTTCTATAAATGAAATCTAATATTAAACTTTCTAATCTTTTTAAGTTTTAATCTACATACAATTAAACTTTATGTAACAAAGAAATGTTTAAAACATGAACTCATTTTTAAGCACTCTTACCGTTTCAAATGATAAAGAGCATTTTCTTTTGTATAAAATGTATTTTGAAGGCGCAAATAATCAACAGCTAATTGTTTTGGTCCTTCAAGTTTTGATTTTTGTTCTTCAACTATTTTTAAATCTGTTGACTGAAAAATTGAAACAGAACTGATTAAACATTATGTGATAAGGTAACAAACATTATTTATCAATCTCTAAATAATTTTTGCAAAAAGTATGAAATTTTCACCATTTAGTTCTAAATGTAATGTTCTATAAATTTTTAATTTTTGCAAAAGCTGAATATGAGAAATGATCAAATTTGAACAGGATTTGGAGGCAATAAGGTTATTTTTTGTCCTCTTATAGCAATTTTAATCTTTTCAAATAAATAGCGTAAAAGGTATGAGTGATTTATAAATATATTTATTATATTTTAGCTAGTTGCTCCTTTTCTGCTTTATTAATTAGAAATTTAATTTGAACCACATTTCACAATAAATTTAATTTTTAAATTAAGTTTAGTTATAATTTCTAGATCAATTACTTTCTGCAAATATAATTTTTTTAGTAATTGTTTGTAAAATTCCACAAATGATTAGTGGTAACGAAGTCATATTATGTGTAATCATCATTATATTAAATTAGCAATCTATAGCTTTTAGTGGAAAACATCAAGCTTTCAAAGAAAATTTTCAAAAAACAAAACATGCATTCATTCTTGAAATCTACATAGGGATAAACCTTTTCAACAAATTTACCATATTTTCCTGTGTATAACCCACGGATTATTAACTAAAAAAGTTCCGAATTTCGTTGTGCGTATTATACGCCACCGTGGATAATCTGATAAAAAACATTCTCCATCAAAAAAGCTTTGAAAGAAATACTGTTTATGTTTCATAAAATAAATAACAGGTTGTACCAAGACACCTGAGTTATTTAAGATATAATTGCAGCTTTGTTCAATTACGTTCAAAAACGAATTCGGATCAAATAAACATATTGTGATTGTAAATTCGTTAATGTCATATTGTAATTTGCCTTTATGTGAGCTGTTTCGTTTTGAAAATGTTCAAATTCATATATTGTCGTATGGAAGTGAAAACTTTAAGTTAAACAGCAGATTTTAAATTAAAAGCTATAACTAAAAAAAATTTTTAAAAAATAGTGACAAACGTGTTAATGGGAAGTGAAAAACAAAGCACGCACGATATAGTATAAAATATGCAATTTGTAAATAATCCATTTCTTTCATTTAAATATTAACAAAACAAATATATATATTTATAAATATGTCTAACATCGATTTAAAAGTTATTAGAAGCTAAATATCGATAACTTCTACAAGAATCTTCTAGAAATTATCGCTCTTCATCGATCTTGTGCTTTCATCTAAACTTTATTGCACTTGGCGATGAAGTGGACCTAGACTGATATTCTTCATAATAAATGCTTTTTTTTTTATACAATTTATTAAACTCTTAATCATACTGTGCATTTTTTTATTTTATGTAATACCCATATTATCAGTGGTATATATTTTAGACTATTCGCCGAAAAAAACTGCTGCAAATTATGTGATGCTTTTATTTCCTTTAACGTGCAAAAAGGTTGTGCGGACAATACGCCGCTGCAGATTATATACAGGAAAATACGGTAATAGCAGTATAAATAACAATACAGTGGGTTCAAATCAGTTTTATGATTTCAATTAATTACAAATGCTTAGTGAATGTTTTGAAATGAAATAGCTAACATTCAAAGTTAACCAGAGATCAACAAAGATACTTTATCTCATATAATTGTTCTCAATTCAACCCTGGACAAAAATTAAACAGAATAAAAATTCTATTTATATAGACAGTAAATAAATAACCCAAGTAATATTACAATTTTATCAATGGGACAAAAAGAATTTATGTTTTATTAAATGCAGCAGATTATTTTAAGTAGTAGCTTAATTTCAATAAAAACTGTTTATAAACAGTACTTGTTTCTGAATTCACAGCACCATTTACAACTTTACAAATATGTATAAATTACCTTAAATTTTCTATTAAACAGCTAAGGAATGATTAGTGTGTCAATGTCCTAGAAATATAGCATATATATATATATTAGAAACTTAGTAGCTTCACACTTCTTCCCATGAGATCAGCAAAGTGAAAAACTGCTTGCCATGGCAGCAAATAGGATGACCATTTTCACTCATTGGGTTACTGGAGCTCAGTGTGTTTGGTCATGTCTATATTAACTTGAAATGTTTAAATTTCTATCACTGGTGGTATGGAGAAGATAGCACCAGTTCAGGTGTTGTCTTTGCCATTTGCCCATTGTTCAAAATTGAGAAATGCTAGGCAAAGTGAGGTTTCTTAACCTATTGAAATTAGTTGTAGTCCAAGGTTCGTCTATACTCTGATATGTATATATATTGATATTTTATTAAAAACATGAAAGAAGATGAGAAGAGAATATTGTAAATCTTTGAGAGACACATAACTACCATATTACATCATATAAATCAAAGTGAAACAGACATTAAAAATATTTTCAAATGTATTTAAATATGAACTAAACATAATTCCAAAATTTCATACATAATTACATTCACAAATATGGATATTAAATTATTCTAAGTTCAAAAATAAAATTGAAATTAATTATTTAACAAATCAGCAAATTATCACTAAAAAATACAAAATTTCCCATATTACCTCCTAATTTATTCCTAAATGCAGTTACTGAATATTATTTTAAGGAATTTTAACAGTTTATCATGAATGAAATACAAATACAAGAGATTTAAGTTCCTTGTGTAGAACTTATAACTTGATAATTAATAGAAATATAACTGCTATAAAATTTACATGTTTCACTGCATGAAATTTAATTAGACAAACATATTGTTTGATTATAGCTGGGCAGTATAATTATACTAGTACTGTATAACCAATCTGAATCAATGAAGTCATTAATGAAATCATTATTAATAATCATAGTCTGAAATCAATGATGATTGCTCTCAAATATTAAGCTATGAAAACAAATAAATATCAATTGGAGCAATAAAATATAAACTTTGTTCAAATAAAAATTTTGTTAGGCAGTCATTTTTTTTACCAAAGTGCATACTCAATCCAAATGCAAAAAAAGCAAATAAATAAAATAAAAAATAAAGTATCAATTGACACGCAGTATTAAAGAATTTGTTAAAAATTCAAGAATTTATAAAAATAATATATAATGACCTTTTCTTTTCTTAAATTATCTAATTCTATAGCTTTTAATTTAAATTTTTCAATAGGTTCAATAAAGCGGTTAGTTCCAATAATGTCTTCAATATATTCTAACATGCCAGTCTCATGTTCAGTCTGAGCTTTAGGATTCATTAATGAAATAGCTTCAATTTCTCCCTATAATAAAAACAATATATAAAAAATGTGAAAGAATATATTATAGAGCTATAAAAATTATTAGCAATAAAATAAAAATGAAGCTTTAAGAAATAATTCTGTTCAAAATATTGAGAAAATATTTAAATATAAATTGAAAATTTATACGGTACTTCTGTACAGGTAAAACACATGTATAATGAAAATGAATACATAAGTCTAAAATGTAAGGACATGTTGCAACAAGAAAATTGTGTAATAAGTTTCAAAGCAGTAATAAAGTGTGCTCTATGAAACTTGACATTTAAGCTAACTATAAAAAATTATAAAATGCAAAAGTTTAACAGTTTTTTAAAAAATATTTTCTAAAAATTTACTATAGTTAAATAAAGTCTACATGCAGTCAATCAGGTTATAAAATTTAAATATGTGTATTTGCTTCAGTATCATCAATTTTTATCCAATAAAATATGCAAAATGATTTTGGAGAAATAGATTGTCTCGTTCAATTGTATTTTATAAATACAATAAAGCCCAAAACTTAGATAAATATAATACATTTAAAACTACAGACATACACAGTACTATTATTCAAAAGATAAATATATTATAATATAAATTAAATTTAATAACTACACAAAATATGATAAATGATAAATATTATAAAAATAAGAAATTTTAATATCATAAATATAATAATTGTAACATTTTAAAATAAGCTTAATTCTTCAAATTCCATTTAAATATCAATATGATGTAAAGTTTTTATGGTAAATTATAGGCTTAACTGTCCAGTGAAATCATGAAGTGGGTTACCATTGTTCTACATTATAATGCCAGTTGTAAATAAAAGTTTATTTTACTTTGAAATTTTACATTTGAAAATGGACTTTTTGAGGGAATACAATGCAACAAATGGTATATTCTTTTATAATGATATCCCATGTGATATATTCATTTTCAAACAAGTTAATCATTTGGAATGCATTCAAAATTTATTTTGATTATCTTAAATATTTTGATAAATATATATAAATAAAAAAATTGTTTTTACAATTTTAGAAATAATGAACAAAATAAATATTTTACCTGCAAAATTAAAAACCGACTATGTTCCAAGTCAATACCATATTTACGCAATGCCTTAGATACATCTTTGTAGGGAACTCTTTTATTAGACATTTCATAGTATGAAGTATCATCAGCAAAAGCTGTCCTTGACAATGAAAACCTGGAATCTGGAATAATAACACCTTTTTCTCCCTATAAAAAAGTGTTAAATAGCAAATACAAAAAATAATAATTACTTTTTAAAATTTAATAAAAAATAAAAGTTAGCATTTAAATATTACATCTATTGAAAGGGATCTTTATTACAGTTTTAAAGTAGTTGACTTTTAGGAAACCAAAATAGGTTTAAAAAATGAAAAGTAGTTGATTTGTATTTTTTCAGTGATTTTTCAAAATAATGATAAAAAAATTTTTACCAAAAGATTTGCTACCTATTTCCTTAATAAAAATAATTGCACCATCAAGGAGTAAAGCTGTAATTTATTAGTACAATGAGTCGCTAACAATATAAGACATGTATAATTACTATATTTGAAAAGAAATTCAGAACAACTTAAATCATAAAAGATTTTTAAATTTTAATTAAAGGAAAATGATTTATCCTACTTGCTGGAATACAAGATGCACCTCGTTTTAAAAGCAATTTTTCAAAGATAAAACCTTATTACAATGAATTTACAGCATTTTAAATATAATACAAATACAAAAATCATCATTCTTAGATACTCTTCAACATCATCGTCAGGGCAAAATGATGAGTCATTTGAAATCTTAAAACAGTATTTGATTTCTCATTCAACAAATTGTCTTTCAACAATCGAGGGCATTACTAATGACACATTTCTTAAATGACTTAAGCATTGTCTCTATTTTACTGAAGAAGCTGACTACATGAAGCTTTGACCCATTCACAAACTTGCAAAAATCTAAGATCCTTACTTCTATCTGAGAGTGTCATTTCAAAATTTGTGGACTGCATCTAGCTATTTCACTTTTTCATAAATCTATAAGATGATTTATTAATAATATAGAAAATTAAAAGTTGAAGCTGGCTAGTAAAGCTTCTTGGAATAATAGTTAACTGAATTTTCAATTCTTTGAATTCATTTTTAACATCTTCTGCTCTATGAGAACAAAATCAATCTCGTACTAGTATAGGATAGAGTTCTTCAACAGTTTACCAGGGTGCCTCAACTAAATTTTAGTTATCCATAACTTCATTTCTACTCAATCTATCCAGCCTTGTATAAGTCTTCTTTTCAGCAATTTTTCTTTGAATAGTTTAAATATCTTTTTATCAACAGCAGGATTAATTTTGTATCATCAGCACAGTAAGATAAAACAACAGAGTAGTGAGTTTTTTTAGGTTCTAGAGTTTTAATAGTAACACTTTTCATACCTTTAGAATTTAAAGTTTTGTTTAAAGACACATCAAAAGGCAGGGGAAAGAGGTCCATTTTTTTATTTGCATAAGTTCAAAAGTTCAGATTTTTGTACTCTAATGACAAATTGATGAAAATCTATAAATTTTTATTTAATTGTCTGGCACCACATGAAAAATTTTTGCTTCTGTCGGAACACATAGATGATTTCCTTTCATAAATATTGAACCTAATAAAGATCGAGTAAAATCAGCAATCTCTCTATCTGGTGCGATCGCTTTTGCTTGATGAATAATCCTTTTTGTAAACCCTAAAGGTATAATTTATCAGTGATCTATATTCCAAAAGTTCAACTCTGCCTCAAGTCAGGCCATTGTGCAGATCCCCTTCATAGGTTGTGTTTACTATGAATTAATTTCTAAAATCTATTTCCTGATTTAACAAATTCTTACCATTTTCACATTGGTGAACCAAAATGCCTCTCTGAACCTTAGTTTCCATGCTTTTTAGCATATGCACCACACATAGCTCATAAGTTATGTTTTAGCAGTTCAGGCATTTTTTTTTTAGCCCTTACTTCCCAACAAATTTAAGAAAATTAAACAGTAAAATTTAAAGTAAATAAAACATTACTTTAAATTTTACTGTTTAATTTTCTTACATAAAATTTAAAATAAAATTTAAAGTAATTAACAATAAATAAAAAGTACACTTAAAAAGTGTTTACAAAAATTAGAACAAATGCAGATATAATCACTGATGACAGCCCATGTGCATTCACTGATCTTTACATAACTAATATTCTCACACTTTGCAATGAAACAAGAAAACAAATGAATAATTCCAAATAGAGAAAATTTCAATGAATGTATGTAATTAAAAACTGAGTATCCATGAATAGGATGCAGTATTGACATAAGATAAACTGTTTTTCAGGCCTATTTTTAAAAAATAGGCCTGAAAAATAGAATCATATATACAGGCAAATATGGTAAATAATTCAGTTACACATATTTATTCAATGAATAAAAGGTAAAACAGTTTCTTAGTTATTTGAATATATTTAATCCTAAGAAAATAAAATTTGATTAAAATAACAATTAAAATGAGAGAAAGAATCAAAAAGAAATTTTTTTTAATAAAATTATGTTATATATATATATATATATATATATATATATATATATATATATATAT
>JAPDSC010074540.1:4111-18376 GCA_026290005.1 Latrodectus geometricus | reverse complement strand
TATATATATATATATATATATATATATATATATATATATATATATATATATATATATATATTATAAACACAAAATTTAAATGCAAAAAATAAAGAAAAATTTAAGAATTTAAATTGAATTAGGAGAGAAAATATTTATTAATAAATGCATTTTCAATACATTTATAAGATATGAATGGAATGAAATATTTTGAGTAGAAATTTTTAAACATTTATAACAACTAATGTAACACTTCTAAAATTAAAATAAAATATAACATACCTCATCTTTAATATAAGCAAAATTAACAGTAACAGAGCAAAACTGACAATCAGGATATTGGTCACTCTTATGAATCAAATGACTGACTTTTTTTGAGCGAATTTTTTTGGCTCTGTACCCAAATACAAAGAGTAAAGAATCAATTACATTTGATTTTCCACTACCATTTGGACCAACTACAGCAGTAAAATTCTAAAATTAAAAATGGCCATTATTTTTTCAAAAATATGATAATTATAATAACCTTAGAAGCCTAAAATATCAATAATTATATAAAATTTTCTGTAGATACAAATAAGTATTTCTTAACAATAAAAAACATTTTCAACTCTTAACTCTTTTTGATTTGATATCAAATAGAATTAAAGTAAGAAAAGCTAATGTATAATTATTCATAAATTTCGAAGATTAAAACAACTATTAGAATTTCATTCATTACCATAGCATAAACCAAACAGTAAAAAAACTGCTTATTATTAAATATTTACAGTATATTACAATGTTGGAAATAATTATAATAAAAAAAAATTTCACTGAGAATTAATTAAATCTTTGCAGGAGTTAAAAAAAAATAGATTAATAATTGGCCGCATATCACATTTAATAATTTATAAGAGCAATTTGTATCAAATTAATCAATTTTTATATTGATCATAACAATGAAACATTAATTTAATGCAATAATTTAGATGATCATTAGTCATAATAGTTTATTTTCAGTTTTTGTGTGCTATTTCATTGCACTAAAGGAACACTAAACTTATATAACTTATCAAATTTTTCTTCTATGTTCAAATGCTCTAAATATTTATTGAAATTGCTAATAAGCAGCAAATTTATTACTTTCATCTAAATTATTAAATCAGAGTTTAGAAAGATATTAAAACTTAAAGTTATTAAGGAACACTAATAATGGTCAGAAAACTATAAACTATAATAAGTTTATTAAATGAAGATATAAAATATAAGGAGTCAATTAAATTTAGATATATAATAAGTTTATTAAATAAGAATTACTCTGATAGATTGAGGATTTGGAAACTTTAATATTGATTACTGGGATACTCTATAGATTTACAATATACAATGCTAGAATGTTATTGAATAACAAAATTACCTAACTGTTCACTAAAATAAGTCCAGATATTTTCCTAATTGATAAAATTTTCATTAATTAATTTAAATTTCTTTACAAACAAAAAATTGTTAAAGGTTATTTCCTGGGAATGGAATAGAATACAAATTTTTAATAAACAACAAAATTTTCAAAATCAGCTACTTTTTATGTTTTTATGTCATTAATAATTCCACAACAAAGCTAAAATGTAATTCATTTTAAAAGATTTGGCATGTGAAAAGCTAAAATATAAAAATAAAATTGCAACATCAATGAAAATCAATCTATCTTTTCTTTGTCCTCCCCCCCATTGCATATGTTAACGTTTAGAAAATTACTTGTGCTTAAATTTAAATAAAGATTTGTTTTAAAAAATTCCATTTCTCAAATCATATTTTTTTAAGCTAACGTTTAAACTTATGCATTTTTCTAATTATAATGCTACATCTTTGTTCGATCACTTCTTAAATCTTTGTTTGATCTTTATCTAAATTCTTAAAAAAATTTCATACTTACGAAGGTGATTTTGAAAACAGTGCCAAACAATAGTTTTGAAATTTATTTTGATTTTGCAGACATAAAAAATATATTTTTTATAAATATAATATTTTTTAAATATTGCTTATAATATAAAAATATAATAATATAAATATATTTTTGAATTACAAGATAATATATACCAAATAATCTACAAACTTATGATAAATAGTTTCCTATTTCTTGTTGCTTATTTTTATTTTCATGCTGACAAAACAATCAGTAGTATATTTACTAATTTGGTCAACAGAAACAAATTACAGCATTGATTCTCTTACAGAAAATTTCTGTAATGTGACAAATTCTAAGAGAACATGAAAATGCTTTGAAAAAATCAATAACTTTATATTGTTACTATTCATTCAAAGTAATCTTACTTTAGGTACTTTTCGCTTAACAAAAAATTACGTACCTTCTTAAAACTTCATCTGAGAAAGGAGAAACAAAAACTTCTATTTTTAAATTCCTTTAATATAAAAATTATGAGATAAAAATCGTTCATTTCATTTTTTTATTGGAAGACTTTATCCAATAAAAAATTATCATTAAATTATTATAATAACATAATGATCACTTACAATTAGGTAAATTAGCTCACATCATTAAATAAATTATTATGTTAATTACTGATTATCATTTTACTATTAATATTTTTTAAATAATGGATATATTTAAAATTTAATTCAAATTGAATACAAAAGTTTTAATTTATACTTTATGGAATGGACCAAGAACTTTTTCACCAGCATAGGATTTGAAATTTTTCACCACAAGTGAATGGATCACTAGTCTTGAATCTGGAGCTTCAGTTGTTAAAGTAGGACGGAGTGCAGCAGGAATGAACAAATCCTCAATTTCTGAAAAATGAAATTTAAATATAATTATTAGAATTACAAATTGACTGCTGTAGCTTATTTTATGTGTACATTATTATAATTATATGCAATAACCTACAAACAAATATATGTATTTTGATTTTAATTTCTGCAACATGAAGGAAAAAACATTTGACACTATATAATCTTACCTGAGAATCATTTAATATCATATTTCAATCAAGTAATTTTACACAGATAAAAAACTTAAATTGATTCTTAATTCTCTTTTAACCCATAATTGAACTGGGAAAGATTTTTAATTTTGTGTAATTTTAACTGTTTATGTATTTAAAAAATATTTGCATATTTTATTTATTTTTCAACTAATTTGGCAAATTGAAAATGTTTTTTACAAAAACAACATGAATTAAATGCAATAAAAATTATCACCGAAATTTAAAAATCATTTTTATTGCTATTCATTTTTAATGGTTTAAAAAGCCACAACTGGTGAATTATAGTAAAACTATGCATTGCATTTTTTTAAGAAAGTAAATTTCTTGTAGCAGTTTAAAAATAGGGAAGTTAAAGAGTACATTTTACAATAAATTTCTAAAATATTTTTACATACAATGACCGAAATTAATTGATTATGAAAATCATGTGCAAACAAGGGCAATAAAATGTGAAAAAAAATTATTAAAATAATATAATAAAAATAACTTTCTAAATATATATGCAATTAAAATTTTTAATGGGTTTTGCAAGTCATGTCATGTAAAGGTTTCCCTAGTAATGAGACTGCAATCTCCACAATAAAAAGTCCAGAGATAAATCCCAGCTACCGTTGAACAAGAAAAATGGTAGATGCACTTCTGCTTTTTCAATGTACAATTGCCAGAGAGAGTGAATTTTCAGGGGTTCTCACCTTGTAACACATTAATATGTCCTATTGACTGTCATTCAGAGGTCATTTTTTTTGTACATGCGGGCTAATAAGATCAAAACCTACAGTTTAAATTAGATAATGAACTGCTACAAATATTCAAGTCCAAGTTGGGATTTGAATACAAAAACTGATTAACTGAAGAGAAGAGCATTATACAATTAAATGTCTGTTCAGCCCACAAAGAGAAAAACATGTCTTGACAGTTTTTCGAAATATTTAAAGAACTGTATTCCCCTACTGCACTGTGGCACCCTAAGCACTGTGGATACATAAATTTAATTTGTAATGGGGTAACAATGAAAGCATCCAATCACTAGCCAAGAAAAATAATTCTAAAAAGATTTTAGTCAATTTTTTCAAATTAAGCTCTTAATAATTTTTAAAATGAGGTCATATGTATTTCAAAAATAAATTTTATTTACTTTATTAACTAAACAAAACAAATTGTTTTTAAACTGCGCATTAAATAAATTTTTTTTTGGGGGGGGGGGTACTGCACATGTTTTGTTTTCCACCTTACATTACTACATTTGTCACCAATTTCCTGTTTTCTTTCTTTATAAAATTTAGTCTAAAATCTGCTGTAATTTATACCCTTCCACATGATATATATGAACTTGAATAATTTCAAATCAAAACAGCTTTGACCAAAACAAAAGGTGAAATGACACTAGATAGTTGGTGATATATTTTCAAACAAATCTTTTCTTGAATGTAATTGGACAAACTGATTATAAATGAAGCACGTTAGCCTAGTCATTAAAGTTTTCAGTGTCATCTGTTATTTATTTTACAAAACACAAAAATGACATTTCTTTCAAGTTTTTATTGCACATTTTTATCATGAAGAATTTTTTTTATCAGATTATGCGTGGCAGTGTCTAATATGTACAATGAAATTTGAACTTTTTGTAACATATAACCTACAGACTATAAACAGAAAATTATTTTCCTAGTCCATCATTGAATTAAGTACAAAATTTGCAGTTGCTTTATCTCATTAGAATCCCTTACATTAGAATTTCACAGAAAAGCTGAAAAATTTTCAAGTTTAACCATAAATAAAATTTTGATTTCTTTCCTGTATCAGAGATTCCTTTATTAAAGTGCAATGTTTCAAAAATCAATAAAACATAAATGTGTAAACATTTTAAAATCTATACTGATGTATTTTTCTTCCTTATGAATTAATATTTGCTTTACACTTAAAAATCTATTCTCTCGTTTTTTCAAAGAAGAAAAGCAAGTGAAGATGATTATAATGTAATTTTTTATTACAATTTACCTTTCTTTAATACTTTCAATAATATATTAACATTAATCAATTAAATTTAATCAAAGTAGACAGTGAAATAACCAATGGCTATTCCTATGCATTTGAATATTGGGATTGTGGGCTATCTTCAGAGAGGATTTTTCATAAATATAGAAAATTCTCAAACATCCACCATGATAGATGTGCATACAGAAATCAGACATAACATCTACCAATGTTCAACAATGCCTGAAATTTTTAAAAATACAAGAGACTTTTTATTCTAAAGAGCATGCTCCTACTAATTGGCCATAAGGCTATCCTTTAAGCATTATGATAAATTATAGCTTGATTTTGATTGTAAGAAATCTACTCTATCTACTTTCAATTAAAAAATAAAATAGAAATATCTACATACACATATAAAATGTTTCTTTAATTATGAAAACTAAATTGATTGGATAATGGATAACGTAAACAAATTTGAAAAAAAGAATAATGTACAAAGTAATAAAACCACAAATTGATTTTAAATTGCACAAACTCGTTCACAAAAAAATTGCTTAGTATTTTCCATTAATTTAAAGATCAAGAAAATTTGAATTTTAAAAAGTAATAAAGTAGAAAGAATTTAGAGATTAAGAAAAAAATATTAAACCATACACATTTTCTTTTTCATAACAAACACTTCAACATACTTTTTTAAAATAGAAATTTTATTAAATTATCTTAGGTAATTCAATAAACAAGAAAGTTTTCTGACATAATTTCATAACAGGATACTTTTCATTTATTTAAATTTTGTTTAAATTTGAAATCTACAATATTTTTATAATAATAATGTTTTTCTAAGATTACTCTTTCAAAGCAAATTTGTTTTTCAACTCATCTTTTTATTAAGTACATTATATATTTTAGAGTTAAAAGAAGATTTTAAATAAAAACTCAGCCTACAAATATATTTTTTATTAAAAAAATATTATGTTAAGCTTATTTTTTATCAATAAAAAAAAAGTAAATGTTAATTTAATTTTGCCTTTGAAGTGAGCTTATTCTAATTTACTTATCATATAAAAGAATAGGAAGCAATCCCTTCTGGTTACATCACAGCTTAATGAGACTCATTTTTAACACAAAATAAATTGAAGTTACAGATATGAGCATGATACTCTTACAAAATTAAAATTATTCAATAAATAATATGAATTAAATGGACAATAATTCAATAACACTGTTATGTAACAATAAATGTGTCCAAATATTAAAGGTATCAGTTTCTTTTAATTCTTATAAACTAATTACAAATGATACACACATTTGATTTTTATATTCAAAATATTTCCACAATAAGCATACAAAAATTGATATTTTAAATAAAATTCAAGAAAATAGGAAATAGTTTGTTTTTTTCAAAAGTGTAACAAAATAATAGGAAATTAATGAACTGTTGTTGTTTCCAGTCCCTCAGAGATCTAGCGTCAGCTAGATCAAATCCATGACACCATGAACTCTAGCGAAGTCGAGCACCATTAGTGGATTTGTGCGAACATCCGCCAGAGTGAACCCTAAATAATCCAGGATGTGATCGGGGGAAGCTGGCCTCAGATTGCATTTATTGCAGAATGAGATGTTGTTGGGTTGGGTTTTATGGCGCAAGGTCCAAAATTGGACAAGCTGCGCCTTGCACAATGAGAAGACTTTGTGCCCAGAATCGAACGTCATGCATTTCAGTTGCCCACTTCTGAGTCAAAAGATGGCCATATGATCATGTCTGTCACCCTCGAAACCCAACGCGCCCCACGGGGTCTGCTAAACCAGGGAGGGGCGAGCCAGACTTGCCTCACTTCTTTTTTTTTAAAGTGAAAAGTTCTTGGTAAGTTAGTGTGTAATCCCCATTAGGCAACTCAGAACAACCTCTTTTAGCCAAGATGTCGGCAGCTTCATTGCCATGAATGTTAACATGGGAGAGAATCCACTGAAAGTGGACTTCTCTACCCTTGGCAAGATTTTTAAGATGGGTGATTGTCTGCATGCTCACAAAGTCGCACACTCCACTCCAGAATTACTGAACTTACTTATATTAATACTTATATACTAATCTCAAATAATTGTATTTAAGAGAAAAAAGGGAAATAAGTTATAATTTCTAAATTATGACAAATTAATTCTATTCAATAAAATCATCCCTGAAGTAGAATCAACAAAATATTTGGGACTTACTTTAACTAACCAACTTACATGGTCTTTACATATTGACAACATTACTAAAAAAGGAAATCAAGCATCTGGATGCTTCTCTAATATTCTTGGAAAAAAACTCTAAACTTTCACTTACTTATATTACCATCTTCATCTTCAATAAATCCCAGTTGTTCACCACTTGACTTTTCATTACTCCCCCTTTCTACATGAGGCATGTTATAGTTTATATATATATAACAGGAATTAATCCTAATAACAATAATCAGCGAATTCTAAAGAAAAAAAAAGTCATATAAAACTAGGTTGACATAAATCATAAAGTATTTAAAGAATTAGAAAAATAATTTTTGAAAAGAAATTTTACTATTTTTACAAGGTGAAGAAATTTTATGTAAAAAGATAATATTCCTACAGTCAATCATTTACAGTTTGATTTGATTTATCAAAGTGAAATAAAGCAACTTTTGTTTAGCATTCTTCTCTTTCATTAAATAAATGGATGATAAATTCAGATTAAATACCAATACTTTTTATCAAAGTAGCATCTTGGGACCCATTTTATATTTATTTTATACTTCTGACTTTCTTGGCACTGAAAATAATGAAAATTATAATATAAAGCTTGCCTTTTATGCTGATGATACAACAATTACAGCTGAATCTATGCAACCCAATATTGCAATTAATAAACTACAAATTATACTTTATGATATTGAAAACTGGTGCAAAGATTATAGAATAGCCATTAATGCTGAGAAATCTCAACTAATTGTATTTAAGAGAAATAAGTTAAATTTTCTAAATCATGACAAATTAATTCTATTTAATAAAATCATCCTTGAAGTAAAATCAACAAAATATTTGGGACTTACTTTAACTAACCAACTTACATGGTCTTTACATATTGACATTACTAAAAAAGGAAATCAAGCATCTGGATGCCTCTCTAATATTCTTAGAAAAAAACTCTAAACTTTCACTCAAGCTTAAAAGACTGCTTTATATCTCCATGATTCGTCCTATTGTAACCTATGCCTCTCCATTTTGGAATACATTAATGAAAAAGATAAACATAAATTGAGTGTTTTTCAAAACAAACAACTCAGAAAAATCACCAATGCTCAATGGTATATTCAAAATAAAAATATCGCCAAAGGTCTAAAAATTGACAATATTCTGGATCGCATTGCTAAATTAAATAAAAAAATCTTTGAAAAAGGAAGAAACTGTAAGGAAAATGAATTTTGTGAAATCTTTAATTATAAATTCTTAACTGAAGATTGCCCCTACAGAGAGGCATTGCTAGACATTTTCTCTTAGACAATGGATAAACTGATTTAATATTTTGCTGTAAATATTTGTACATAGTTCCATTTATTCAAGAATTATCTTTTCATATTTTTATCATATTTCTATTTACACTTCAGTTTATTAAGATTTCAATGATAAAGTTTTGCAAATTCATTAGTCCTGCCCACCAGTTCTCTACTGAAAGCTGATTGGTCGCCGCAGTCAAGCCTGCTCCTCACGCTACAGCCGCAGCGTCTCATCGTCAAGTTTTCCTTTTGGAAATATCTCATATGAAAGAGTAAAGGCCTGCTTCAGAGGTCGACACTTTGTACTTGTGTTTAGATAGCAAGAAAATACATAATGAACGAAAAATATTCATTACTAAGACTCCTTGGGTATATTTTACATATAATATAAAAGTAACATATTTGGTCATTGTTTTTCCATTGTTATCAAGTAATTATAATCAAATATTTGAACCATTTGATAAACAAATCATCAGAGAATAAAAGACATCTTTATAAGTAGAAAAAAAAAATTCAAATTTGATCACTTTAATGTAAAAAAAATGATTACTGAAAAATCAAAAATTTTGAAGTAGTAAGAATATATATAATGAAATAATAGAACTTCTAAGATGTGAGTGATCCATGTCAAGTCACTTAATGAAGGTAGCATGATCAATTTAGAATTTGTTTAAATTTGGCAAACACATTAATATTCAAATGTATAAAAAATCAACATCATTGGTGACCTGCTCAGCTTAATTGTGAAGATATGTGATCTTAAAATTTGCCACGACCAAAAAAATATTATAAAAATGCCATTGTATATAAATTTTATTAGCAGCTTTTTTGATACAAGTAAAAATCAGTTAATTATCTCTGAAAACTGTGTTATCAATAATAAAAATATATTGTTTAAAAAGAAAGAAGTAAATGAACAGTGAGTTAAGAATTCGAGCATGAAAAATTTTAATTATATGACTTTATTAATTATGATTTCTATTAAATGTAAAAAAAAGGTTTGCTTTTTCCTTTTTCAGGGCAGGATATTAACTATATGTTTCTACCTAAAATCTATTTTGGTTTCTCACTTCTTCAAGAAAATATTTTGTCTTAAAACTATAGTTTTGGTAAAATGTCCAATTTCAACCATCTTAGAAATCCTTTTCCTCTTAAATTAGGAGCTGAATAAAGTTTGGTATTTAGTGAATTTAAACTAACAAAATTATTTAATAGAAGAGTTTATTTAATTATGTCCCTTTATAAAAAAGAACATTAAAATTAAAAGAAAATTGAAGAAAACACTACTGAATCGCAGAAAATTCTAAAATTGGTACAAATTATTGGATTATGAAATTACACCTCAATATTTATTTAAAAATTGTACATAAAAAATATTATTTAATAAATGCAACTGTCAAATTTACTAAGTAACAAATATCAAATTGATTTTGTGCATTGGAATATTAGGATTAATGTCTCCTTCTCTATTAATAAATATATATTATGAAATGAGCTTTTAGATAAGTTAAATCATCTCAGTTTATTTCTTTTTCTTAAAATTTTCTATTAAAATTTATTCTTGTTATTTTCTTTTGAGTTTTAATGTATCAAATTATTGTTTTATAAAACTGTTTCATCTTAAATCATATTTATTGCACTTTTATATTTAAAAAATCACCATTTATAAAGAATTTCACTTTAAAAAAGTCTCAATTAACTTACAATTTATTATAAATCTAAAATTTTTTTTAAGCAAGAAAAATAAAAACTGAACAAAGTAAAAAATTTCAAATAACTGTTCTTTAATTTTTTAACAGAAATTATTGTACACATAATGTGCATATACATTGATAGGAACTTTTAAAAAATGGTACATATTACTACAAGATTTTAACATAAAGTTAAAACCTTACAATAACATTAATAAAACTTGTAAAAATTTTATAAGGTACTCTTTGATTTACAAGGGCTCAAAGATTAATTGCCAAATCATGCAAAAATAGCAAAATAAAAGGCAATCAAAAACTTTTATGTGCTGATTTGAGATAAAGTGTGATACATTTTATTCAAATTAATCATTGTAAAAAATTTTGGATGACTTTTTATTTACTGAGGAATGAACATGGAATCTTGTTTCCCAAGAAAAATACCTATTATTTCATAATTGAATATATATAAATAGATGCAAACATATAATTCAAAGTATGTAAAGATGCAATATGAAAAATTATGGGAAATAAACAGAGTTCACGGAACAGCTCATCGGTTAATTCCCAGTGAACGGTCCGCCATCTTGTTTTAATAGCGTACTGTATGTACACTGGGATACAGCCGAAATTTAAAAACAAATGTTTTACAATCATATTCAACATTACCCAAGCTTGTGCTAAATTAGTGAAAAATCGAGGGGCATCTTGAAATATAGGTTATCCAAGTATTTTTCCATTCAAATTTCCTTAATTCCCAGTGAACGGTACGCTCCTTGTCCACCATCTTGTTTTAATAGCGTACCGTACACTGGGATACAGCCCAGCTCATCATAATCAAAAATAAAAATTATAATAATAATCAAAAATGAAAACTATAGTAATAACATAAAATTCACAAATTATGGTACATATATTATGAAGACTTTAAGTGATAAAAATTTCAAAAGAAATATTTTGTACCATATTAATTATGAGAAACCATAGACACAGAATCCAAACTGTACCTAAACTGTTCTAACTTGGCAATTGATGGCAGTGCTTCGAAAATTAAGTAATAATTTTTTAAACTAAAATGTAATTTTAATTTAAAAAATAAGTGAAAAACATTCCATGATAATATTAATAGTATTTATTCTTAACAAATATTGGACATTTGTTTTATTACTAGTATAAACTCAACTAAGAATTATTTACACATTAGTATCACCCACAGCTAATTCAGAACTTTGCACAAATTTGAATTAGAGGAGTGGGAATCACACCTGGATAGCATAAAAAATCAAAGCAATAACAAGAAATGATTCTTAGCAAAATGCTTCAATTGAAAAATAAATAGTACTAATGTTTGTAGTAAAATTGACTGCAGTGACACTAATATATATGTAGCACCTAAGTTATTGGCTGAATGGGACAAATACAGTATTTTCTTCAGAATTATTGGTAACTAAATTTATTCATAATTCCTTTTAATAATCTTAGGTATAATCTTAATACGCATAAATGTTCATAATAAATAAAGATTACATTATTGATAAAAATTTCAAATTCTCTATTTTTGTAAAATTATATGAATCATTACGTAACTTTACAAAATAAATAATTCAATAAAAAATTTACAAAAGAAAATATAAACTTTATCAAATGTTATGAAACATTAAATGTCGCTAAATCTACCCGGTTGCATATATTATCATTTAGCTTAATTTCATACAATGAATAAAATTTTGAGGACACCATTAAATGAAATGAAACCAAAACTTGTTAATTATTAATTTCTTATCTAAGGTATTGATTATTTGGGTAAAGGTTACTTTGGTTAATTCCCAGTGAACGGTACGCTCCTTGTACGGTACACAAATATACAATTATAATTAATTGTATATAATATTGTATAAAATTATATTACTTGTATAAAATAATATAATTTTATATTATATAAATATATTAATTGTATATTGTATAATTATATTAATTGTATAAAAATAGCGTACCGTACACTGGGATACAGCCGGTTACTTTAAAGGTTAAGTTGCGATTTATGTCCCTTTCTTCGCCAACGTGCCAATTTGAAACAGTTTTTTGAGCATGCTCATTAATTATTCTTTTGTTCTAGCCTTTTGATTGGTTGCAAATTATGTTTCACTGTGAAATAGTGATAGAATTTTCCGCATGGAAATGCGCCAAGCAAGGGACCTAAATCACATTTTCATCCTTTAAAATACCTCTTCATCTTTTGGCTGTTTCTATTGATGCCAAGATTGGCACCAAATTGTTTATAATGGCAATCCTTAAGCTACATAAGTTTAAAAACTGGAAATACTAGGGTTACTAGAAATTAAATTTCATCCCCAAATCTTTTGCAAAACCAGGGATACCTTAATTTACACTTTACCTGATAGTTTTTATTATTATTCTTTCATTATTACAGACTAATGTATACATTTATCAGAATAAAATCATGTGTGTTTTAATGATAATGTATTTTTATACATTTTAAGTCCCAAATTACAGCAAAATTGTGTACTTATTAAGGATTTAAGAGTATAAATAAATGAAAAATTTCTATACGTCCTAATGTTCTTAAAATAGACAATGAATCACATGTTAATAGCGGTAGATATAAAATTTCATTTGAATATAAAATAAACTAAACTTTAAGCTTTTTGTTGGGGTTAATTCCCAGTGAACGGTACGCTCCTTGTATAGTACGCATATATACAGCGGTACGCATATATACAATTATTAATTAATTGTATGTAATATTGCATAAAATTATATTATTTGTATAAAATAATATAATTTTATATTATTTAAATTATATTAATTGTATAATTATATTAATTGTATAAAAATAGCGTATCGCACACTGGGATACAGCCTTTGTTGGTATTAGCAACTTAATTTTTCGGTAAAATTATATTATAGGGTGCCCCTTGGCAAACATGGGGATTTTTGTTTGGCTATCGATTTTATTGGAGATTTTTGCCGGACAAAACAATCAATTACTCTGTTCAAATCAGAATGCAATTGAGTTTTGCCCAGCTTGGCGATTAATCAAAGGGGCACCTTAAAGTATAGTCTAACCAATATTTTTATTTTTAATGATTGAATATTTAGAATATTTTAAATCTAAAATATTCTAGAATTTCCTATATTTTATCTAACGTATCTTATGCATGATATAATAAGCTTCATAAGCATAATATAAGTCATCAAGTTCTTTTCCGTATTATACTTACATCTAAAAAAAATTAATATTAACAAATTCAACACACATTTACATCACAATTTACGAATTGCTCTAAAATAGTTGATTTAAGTCAATCATATTTGTATTCAGTGTTTCTAAACAATAAAATCCAAAAATTGAAAACAAACGGCGGGTAAGAAAGTTGAGTTGTAAGCGATGACTATCTACATCAGAATTATCATTAGGCCAGCCGAAAATTACAAGCGAATTCCCCTGAAAAACTTAGCAGAGCGAATTCACTACTGTAAAGCCCCTATTACATTAGAGTTGCCGATATTTCATTTTGAGCAACTCCCATGGACTTAACATTACGTGACGTCACAGCTCGATTTTCGGCAACTCGAGCTCATCGTCCAATGAATTTTCGAGATTTCTATTAGGTTTGCTATAAGTAAATAGCTGTTTTACTAGATTTATTAACAGATCGCTTTTCTGGCTAACATTTTTATGGTTGCCATATTTTACTCTGTAGGTGTCCAGATTTCATGATGAATTCTTATTTGGGAATTTAATTTGTAGCCAAAATTTGTATACATTACGCCATCTTGCTATTGTTTCACTCAATTTTAGCGTTTGAAACTTCACGTTTAGAATGATCAAGAGCTAATCTTTGTCGAAGTGAAAAGGAAAATATCTGGTTACAAAATTTCTTAAAACTTTTGAGTTAATTTCCTAAATAAATAATATTATCAAGGCCTTATATAAATAATATTATCAAGATTCCTTAAATAAATACCGTATTTTCCTGAATATAATCCGCGGATTATGTGTTAAATAATATTCCTTCCTTAAATAAATAATATTATCAAGACCTAAAACAAAACTGGTATTTTGAAATAATATTTATTTATAGTTTTAATAAAATTAAG
>JAPDSC010074534.1:0-14241 GCA_026290005.1 Latrodectus geometricus | reverse complement strand
CATCTAAAATATTTTATAATTTGAAATCCTCCAGAAAAAGTATTTTTCTTTTGGATTGTTTATAAAAAATATGTAATACACACATGTCTAACACATATGTGTTTCTAATAATAATGAAACACATTTATTCCAAATTAAGATAAAAATTTTCATTCCTTGCTTATAACATTGAAGCAAATGCATTTCTAGGGTTTTTTTTAATAATATTTGTTACAAATATTATTTATGCCAAATATTAATAATTTTTCCCCAAAAGGAAAAGCAACATAACTTATCTCATTGATGTTTTGAAATAATAATACAAATCCTTCTTTTTTTTCAAATTGATGAATCATGATTGATCAAAACGAAAAAAAAATATTTCAAGCAAATTCAAAAAATGTTTATTTCTCAGTAACAAAAGCGTTTTATTAAATTCAGCTATATCTTTAAATATATATATATATATACTGTTTTTTGAAAATCCATCACGAAAATTTCTTTTTTTCAACTAGAATATTTCTAGTTATTTAACATTATGTTGATAAAGATAATTAGCTATTTCTATTTTTTATTGTACGACGTATTAATCGATGAGAAAAAATTTCGTCATTTTTAATGCATTAATTTTCGAAGCAATTTTTCTAAGAAAACCATTACATAAAATCACAGAAAAAATAACAATATAAAAAAGTCCTATTCATAACCATTGACCAAATATTTTACAAAAAATACCGCTATCTCATCAGCCTATAAAATCAATTTACGCATCATTTGTTCACTCTTAATTAATATTTATTTTCCACCTACAAAATAAGATTACTTTTTTATAAATTCCATAAAACATATGACTCTCATTTCTTTTTTGCTAAAATTTCCTTTTGCACAATACTTTTGTTATGATTATCATATTTCTATCAATTGATATAATTGTAAGCATATGTCTACTTAATAAAAATGCAATATATCTATCTATATGTGTTTTCGATACAATGTTTAATTTAAGTTACAAGTATTTAAATTTAGCTGAAGCTGTCTAATTTTAATACTATATAAAAAATATCATGCACTTTGTATGTATATCATGCACTTTGCAATATTGGTTTCAGTTATTGATAAATGATTTCATTAATTTGTTAAAGAATGTAATTTATAATATTGAATAATCATTTATAAAATTCATATCAGGAATTCATTCATATGTGCAATTCATATCAGGAAGCAAACAATGATTGTCTTTTTGGTAAAATCATTTTAAAACATAAAATCATATTCTAGAAATCTTAAATTAGCAGATTATTGCACATAAATGATATTATGTAAAGATACAAAAAATGACATTATGTAAAAATCTATTTTCATCAATTCTTGTAAAACATTTATGTGAATCCATCTTTAATGAAAAGCATTTTGATGTTTAAAAAATTCTTTTGATAATTCAGTAGCAGCAATTCCCATAGATTATTGATCAGATTATCTACGTATTGTAACCTTGTTAATGATGTTTTTGCAAAGTTATGAGACTTATATGCTGCAATACTGGTTAACGAAATTGTTGTACCATTAAGAAATGTGAATATCTAAATGATATTTTTGAAAAAAGGTATTTTGTTGGAAATAATGAAAAGTAAAATCTTCAAGAAGTCAGGATGTGTAGATTGGAAAAATTCCGGATTCAGAACAAATAGCTCCGGTAACATTACCAGTGCACATATACACCTAAACAATCGGTAAAACAAAAATGAAATGGCATCTACAATAGAAATACTCATGCTGTTTTATCACATTCGCAGCTCTTCGGCAGTTACGAATAACTTAAGATGATAAGCCAATCGTTTAAAAGAAATTAATAAGATGGAAGTTTTCGGGTAAAAATTAGACTATGATTGAAACTTCAAATCTCATTTATATTTTCCTAATTATTATATTAATTTCAATATGTCAAAAAATAATCTTTTTTCTTATTTAATATCTAAAAAATCTCCAAAGATTTAACCATCCATTAATTTATACTTTCTGTTAGAAGATTTGTTTTAAAAAAATATTTCTCCATTTATCAGCCAATATTTTTTTTACATTACTTATTTTAGAAAATTATTTGTTTTTTGTAAACTTCAGCAGCTGAGGGAACTATTAACTCAATCTTTAAATTCCTTAAACTTACAATATATTTTAATAACACTTTAAAACGTGATCTTTACAATATATTGGTTATTTCATTATATGTCTTTATCAGTTTGTACTACCAATATGTCTCGTAAATTTTAGTATATATTCTCAAACATTATATTTATAAAGTTAACATCTTTCATCATGTTTAATAATGCTTTTTTAAACAAGATTTTTAAAATCTTGTAAAAGAGATACAGACACAATTGATTCTCACTTGGTTTGATACAATTTATATTTCACAAAAGCAAAATCTTATATAACATTAAATTGATAGGAAAGTTAGGTTCTTTATCTTAAAATAATAATAATTTTCCTAATTCAAGAGTAATTTTCTCTTACCAACAACAATTAATTGTGAAACATTTAAATGGTTTTTGGCTCTTTCATAGTGCTTCTAGTTATATAAAAGCATCTCATATGCGGATCTTAATTTCTCTCTCTCTTTTTTTCTTATACCAAATTATAAATATTTACAGTTTAGGAAACATTGGCATTTAATTAAATCCTTAAGCTGAGTTTCTAAAGAAAATATTTTAAAAAAATGTTTAGTAAATATTTCAAATATAAATAAGTGTAGTACACATTTACTGAACATTCATATCATGTTTAGCACCTTTGTAAGTTCATTCTTATTTGTAAGTATATTGCCTTTACCGAAAAAAATCAGACAACGATAGCAACACTTTGAATCAAAATTACGTGGCATTTTGATTATCTTTCTATTTTTCCCCAAATATTTATCAATACATTTATTTATTTATTCATAGTAAAAGTTAACACGTAAATAAATGTAACATTGGCCACAAATAGTTCATTTTTCATGACTCATGTTATTTTAAAATACATTGGATTGTAATATAATAATTAATTTAAAGTTTTTTTTAAATGTTTTCTTATTATTTCTCTTCATTTTTTTTATTTTTATAATCGTTTTATAAATTATGAGCAGTGATAGCGACACCATTAGTTTGTTTATCCATCAATTCTTTAAATGATTTTTTCATAACACTCCTTCATTTTTTTCCATTTTCATAATAATTTTTTTAATTTGCATAGTGATGCCTACCTCACACCAGAAAACCATAATTTGTGCATCAATATTCTTTAAACGGTTCTCTTCATTTTATTCATTCATTTTTTTTAATTTTCAAATAATAATTTTATAAATTTGTGCAGTGATACAAACATCATTAATTTACATATACATCAATGCTCCGATAGGCTTTAAATATGAAAATGTTACAAATAATAATCTCAGTAAGTAGCTCTAAATTTTATTTTAGAAAATGTGTTGCAGAAATTCTCCCATTATTGATATCCCTTGTTAATTTGTTATTTTACTGAGTCCTGAAATATATTATTCTGGTTACCAAGCTCAAGATCTTAAATTAACTCTCCTATTTGAATTACGACTCCGAATCGAGAAACGAATTCGCATCTTAATTAAGCGTGTCAAAGAAACAGTCTGCATAGGAAATTAGTCCTTAAAAGTTGGCTAGTAATAGTTGTCTGCAAAATTATAGCTTTTCTTTCGGATTATTTAACCAAGTCTCTCTTTTAGTTATTCCAGATTATATTTTTGTTTTTCCTCTAGGTTATTAATAAATAGTTAACATAATATTTATTATTATCTTCGATATTCTCAACTGATTTAATTCTTTAAAAAATAATAAAATGTCATATTTTAGTGAAAACAAATCTAGCAGTTTTAGTTATTCCTGAAATTAACTTCTTGATATTTAAACAATTTCATTATGAAATTAAAATAATTGCGTAAATATATTAATCTTCTTTCAGATTTGCATGTTCCTTGTAATTTTTATTGAAGAGTTAAGTTTTACATTTATCTGCTTATTTCAATTAAGAAATGCTTTTATAATTAATATTTTTGAAATGTCAAATATTGAAATACTACTTTAATTGTTTGAAAGTCTTCACTTTACTTTACTTTACACTTTTAAAAATGCAATTATTAGTTAAATATATTTTTAATTATATATACTGTAAAAATTTCATATTTATATACAGATCACTTTACCATTAACGTTCTCTTGGACAATAAATTTAATATACTTTTTTTAAACATTAAATAAATTTCAAAATATTTTATCGTATTCATTAAAATTTTATACATGTATAAACTTAAACATTTTTAACTTTAAAACAATTTAAATACTGTATAGAAAGACTTTAAAAGCATTTGATTATTAAGAGCATCTTCAATTTGTTTCATTTAATATAACTAAATTGATTAAGATACTTAAACATTCACAATGCTTAAAAATTATTTGTAATAACTGAAAATATCTTTAAAAATATTTATAGAACTTAATTTTGTTAGATTTGAAAATAATTGAATTTAAAATTTATAAAATACAAATATGGCATGAAAACAATTCAAAGTGACTTTTCAATTTGTGTGTGTTTTCATTACTTTTAAATAAGTAACTTTATTTCAAAATTTACAAGTGACTTATATTTTTATTAATATAAAATTAAGAAAGCTTCAAGGTGATAATGAAAAGCCAACATTTCTACAAAATAATGTTAATATCGTTAGCAAATTTATGTTTTTTGTAAGTAATATTAATGGTTTATATTGGTAAAAGAGCTAAGTAACAAAATACTATTTAGAAAGATTTCTTAACGCATTTATCATTTATGAAAAGATTTCTTAAATGTAATTTATAATAAGTAATATAAAAATAAAAATTACATTTGAACCGTATTAAAACATATTATTTTATGTATTTGTAAACGTAAATTTACTTTCACTACATTATCCAAGATTTAAAGAAGATATATAAGGAATTGTTTAAAAATAAACCATTGATGATATATTGATGTGTCTATTGGTTAAAATATCACTTTAGTTATTGGAAGATTGTAAATTGAAATCTTCATACTGATAAAGCTATTGACAAAAAGCTTCATTCATCTGCATACTGATTAAGCCATAGAGAAAAAGTTTCATTCATCTTCCTACTGATAAAATGATAGAGAAAAAAGCTTCATTTGTCTTAATATTGATAATGTCATAGGAAAAAAAGCATCATTCATCTTCATATTGATAAAATCATAGAGAAAAATACTTCCTTCACCTTCCAACTGATTAAGCCATAGATAAAAAAAACTTCATTTATCTTCATACTGATAAAACCTAAAAAGAAGAAAGCTCTCAGAAAACGTGCGACATCTTCATTATAATTAAATTATTAGGAATGAGGATAAAAGCTAGAACGAAAAAAAAAAGCTCACTGACAAGGAATATATGTATCAAGAATGAAAATTTTATCCAAAAAAAAAAGTATTTTAAAATACATAAAATACAATAAATAAGAATAGAGACCTTCAAAATTAACAAATCGTTATTCTCCAAATTAATCATTTCATTATTCAAACTTTATCTTAAAAAATTAGTTATAAATTAAAAGATTTATAAAAAATGTTTTAATCCATCATGAAAGTCGTTTTTTAATGAATATTAGTCCTAAAATAACGAAAGGAAAATAAAAAAGATAAAAGATCTTCTCTTGAGGAATTGTCCAAAATAAAAATTTATGGGATTATGTATCTGTGTTGCTTTACGAGGAAATTTAACAGTAATGTTGACTAAAATGTATCAGACTCGCTGCTTATTTTTGACTCTTGTTATTTCATTTTCTTAATTTTAAAATAAACTTTGAAAGTCAAAATAATATCCTCAAATATTTCTCAACATATTTTACCAAATTTTCATTATTAAATAGAATATTTTTAAAAGTTAAATCCTTATCAAATGATCATACATTTTCAATTCACAAATCCTACAATTATATTTTGAAAATATTCATGCAGATTTTTTCCTTGACATATGAAAATATTTAATTCATTTTAATTATACACTTAAAAAAAATTAGGTATAATGTTTGATTAAAAAAAACTTAGCTCATGACTCTAAAAGTTGCTAGTGACATCAAGGTCAATCTTAAATTTTTATTTGATGTAATCTACGAATCATTCAGTTGATGAAGTGTTGAATTTGAAGAGTGTAGCACCATCCCAGATCATCAAATCCTCATTGTAAAAGGTTACTATCTTAAAAAATGTAATTTGAAAAGATTGAAGCACTAGAAGGAAATTCAATCAAGCAAATTAAGGTTATTATAACGAAAAGAACTTTAGATTACCATAGATAAGTAAATTAAAAAATGTTCCGTTATTCATAAATAATATTTATATTGTTTAATATATCTTGAAAACTTTAAAAATTAAAATTATAATCAAGAGTACAAAGCAATAGTTAATGCTCAGAATATTTTTGAATAAAAATAAACAAATAGTAATAACCAAGTTTCATTTTTTACTGCACACACACACGAAACTTTATTCTATTTAAAAATTATTCATTAAAGTATTAAACTTAAATTGATTTTATATATGAGAGTTTAAAATTTTACAATGTTTAACTTTAACAAATATTATAAACGTAACGAATGGAATCTTTTTATAATGTCTCATATAAATAATAAATATAAATATACTTATTTTCATATTTTTTATTAAATTTTGTACATAAGACGTTATTTGATTTGTAATTATGCTTTTAAAATTTTTAAAAAATATAACTTTATTTTAGTAATAAATAAATAATATTAATTATTTCTGAATAATCATTCAAAGTAAAAGGAAGATTCAAGTAAAAAAAATCTAATTTCTGATTCACTTCCTCAATTCAAATTCCACTCTTATGTAGTAACATTCTTATCGAACGAGAAGATGAAGAGAACTGTATATTTCCTGAAAACAAACACGATTGCTACTTCTCTTTTCCTTCTTCTCACTACAAAAGTAATATGAAATGGCTTCATTTAAATTCAAAGCATCATCTTTTGTTCCGATCCTGTTTACCTATATATCTCGCCAATTAGTTTTTGAAAAAATATCCTAGATTTCATTAAGCTTTACATTTCTAATAAAGATCTTTTTTTCATTTATAATATTCAAAAAATGCATATTTTCATGCAATTTAAAAGAAAGTGGTTAAAATATGTATCGTTTCAATTGGTCTATATTCATACAATAATATTTTAATTTCTCATACTCTAAAATGAATACAATATTATCCATTGTAAGTAATAATATATTGCAACATTTCGGCATATAATTAAGTAAATGTTAGAAATCAAGAAAATGTTACTAACCAAAATTTCACATCTATGTTGAATTGGCTATTAAATGCTCATTTCCTATATTTTTATGTCACAATTAAGAAGTTTAAATTATACTTCAATCGTGCATTATTCATTTGAAATAATTCTAAATAATTTCAGAACATAAAACCATATCATATAAAACCTCGTGTATAAAAATGAAATCCAAACAACAAACTTCAACAAAATTATCCTTATAAACATTTCTTTGATTTCTTTGCATTATCAGCTTTTTAAAATATTTGAGATTTAAAAAGGACTTAAGGTATCATAACCATTTTAAAAAAATGATCTTATTTTTATCATTTTATTCTTATTTAATTTCAATTTCGTTCGTGATAAGATTTATAAGGATTATATTTAAAAATATCTTAGTTACATTAGTAATTCCGAGTTTGACTATCCATAAGTATCAAATCAAAATAACAAGACTTACATCATATCTGTCAAAAAATTTTTCATTTTTGTCTCTCAAATAACAGCTATTAAAGTTTCACAACCAGCAATTAATATTAATTTATTTCCTTTCACAAAGAAATTTTATATATTCTTAGTAAACACGAGATTAATAAACATCCAATTTCGATAATAAATCCTCAGTATACTTACTGGAATTTATTTATTTACTTATAGATTATAGCTAAATATTTCAAAATTCATTGAGGAGGAAAATAGCACTCCATAAAAAACGCTTTTTGTTCCATAACTGTATTTTTTATCAGTTGTAAAATATATAAACTACTAAATACGAACTCAATTACACAAATTTTAACCTTATTTATTACGTAACGTAATCTAATCTTGGTGTATTTGTAATCTTAATGGCAAATTAATTATCAGAAGAAATTTATAAAGTATTTATTTACATATTTAAACTATCAAAACTAAATAAATAATCCATTATGGAAACCAAAAAGAAATTTTTCTTCAAATTGTTTTTCGTAATAGTAAAATACTGGAATTAAACTATGCGCATATTTATACATCTAGTGGGAAAATAATCACTCAAAAAAAGTAAACTATCAGTTTTCCACGAATCTTGATTTTAATAAATACATTGCTCGTGGCAATGTATTGTATTTATTGCACTAATTGGTCTTTTCTCTAGTAACCAGCATTATCTTTTTTAAATATCGTTAAAACTTTAATATGTTTTATTTTTAAACTGCATTACATAAATGAATGTAATAACTTCCTTCAAATAAATAAATTTGTTTTATAAATTTTCCTGGCATTCTTTTCTAATACGGATATTTAGATGTACAATTTCAATGTTGAATAAGAGTTTCAACTTTTTTATATTAATATTTTATGTCATATTTGAACCAAAAGTAAAGGAAACTTTAATGCACATTAAATGTATAACTACTAATAAAAAGGCATAAAATAATTATGTCATTTTAATTAGATGCACAAATTAATTTTATTTCAAAAATTTTACCTCAAGCCTTTATATTGCAAATTTGTGATTTTAAATTTGTTAAAAGCAAACAAAAGCATAGCTGGTTATGAAAATTGTATACGTTAATGTATTTCCGAGAGCTATTTAATGTGAATTAATAAACCGCTTTGTAATTTTAAACAAGTAATACTATTTCAAGAACATATTGCAATGAAATAAGCATAACTAAAATATAAACAATAAAAATTATCAAAATTACCTTAAACAGTTTTTTCAAAATAACATTTATATTTTTGCTTGAGTATAACACTCAATTTTTTACTAGGAAGTATAGATATTTAGAAATTTAATTTATTAGAAACAACAAATTATTTTAAAATAAAGTGTTTTTTGGGACTTAACTCTTTTTATTGAAAAACAATTTTGCAATAAAATTAACTATAATTATTTTAGTAACATTTAGATATGTAAAAATATATGTTCATTATCCTTCAAGTGGCTTTTTATATCATCTGTGAATCCTGAGCACGATGCTATGTTAATCATTTTATGATAAATCTTATTATCTTCATGAATTCATCATACTCACATACCTCATAGGGCAAAAAATTATTTTGCCAGCATCTCTTTATTGCTTGATAATTTTTACTAATTTAAAAAGCATTCCATTACTTTACGCTTATTCTTAGTCTAAAACATTTATTTTAATCAGAATTTCATTCATTTTTATAAATTTAATAGCAAAAATCAAGGTAAAGAAAAAACAATAAAATTGGTTAATAATAATGAATAACAGCATTCTATATAATATAAATAAAATTATTGGTTTGGGGAACTAATTTCGAAAATTTAGGTTATAAAACTTTCATACTTATAATGGAAAATCTTTCTTTCAATATATTTTATTTCAATAAAATATATATATTTTGAAAAATATAATTTAATCACTCTAATTTTTTTTCCTTAATTTGTGTAAATATTTATTTTAATAGCATATAAATGCATAAATGTTGAAACATTTATTTCAAATACTTATAAATAAATACTTTGAATATTTGTTTAAAAATACCCATTTAGAATTACGTTATGAATATACTTATTTTTTTACTTGCTTTTATATATTTTTCAACCACTTTTTGTTCGCTTTTTTTAAACAAAATAGCAATGTTTTTCATTTTATTTTATTAATTCTCTTTTTAATTTTTGGAATATTTACATTACATTTAGGAATAGACAGAAGACAAAATAGAGCAATAGAAATTTCATATTAGAGAGCATTTATCTTGCTCTTGGCTGAGTGATTAAATTGTTGTCTTGAATAAATATATTTAGGCCGGAAGAAAAAGTGACCAAATTCAATAAAAGCAATTCAGAAGTTTTGTAATTTTTAACCCCAATCAAATTAGAACTTGGACACACATGAGACTTTATTTTTTTCGTTTGCATTATAACAGCTCTTAAATGTTGAATCTTGCAGAGTTTTCTAGATGAATGTGAATTTTAAAGATTACATTCATCAAACGAGCCGAGTGTCAAACGAGTGGGGTACAAAAGCTTTCTCCAACAAGACAACATCAAATGTAAAGGATTTAACGAGCGTAAATTTAGAAAAGAATGTTTCTATTTATCGTATTAAGTATGTAACTAAAAGCAATTTTTTAGCTGCAAATTGGGTTTGATAATATACTGTTAAAATTTACATATTTAATTTTAAAAATGCCTAATTTATTTCAGCACAGCTTTCAAGATTAAAAAACCAAATTATTATAAATTATCTCTTTCTCTCATCATATCAATTTTTTTTTAAATTTATCAGACAATACACTGTTTTTTAACAGTTTTTAAATTGAGATTAAAATTATAAAAAAAATTATTTCAATAAAGGGATTTTTAAAGTTTTCTTAGTTTATTTAAAAATGCTTATATATAAAAGTTAAATACTAAAAATAGTAAATAATAATATCTATCTAATTTTCGTAATATTATTACACAGTAAAACATTTTTCATGCATCAAAATTAAAGTTTTGGAAGAAAACAATATTCTAGTATATACATTTTTGTATTTTATAAGAATAAAGCAAACACAACAATTTATGTAATAAAGCATAGATTAGCTAGATAAAACTTCAAATAATGTTGATATTAAATGTATATAGCAAAGAAATTGTCCTTATTAAGTACAAATATTTTTATTAAATACAGTATAATAAAATAGTTATTTTTTTTAAATGGGAGGGCTGATATTTCTTCTTACCAATTTATGTGGGATTGGTATAAGACAGGTAGAAATACTCTAAATATAAAAGAAATATGCTTCAAATATAAACTATAAGAAATATAAGTTCCACAAAACCATTGCATCAACATAAAATTATTTAGGAACTCTGCGTGCACACAGGGTATCATTACGAGGGCTTGGTATTGACTCGAATAGATCTGACATTATGCCGAAGGCAATGTACACCATGAATATCGGAATATCCTGTTTTTTACAAGTCAAGATTAAATAAATCTTATTGATGATGTTGTTAAAATCTTGGTCCTCTCTTAATTTACGAAGAGCAAAATTTGAATTTAATTTAAAAATGATTCAGGTTGTTAAATGTAAAAATTTTTTAATTGTCTTTGGTGGTATTTTAAATATAGATAAAAAATAGATAAATAAATTGTATGGTTCAATAAATTTTGTCCAATAAACAATTTGTAAATTATTAGCTCCATTTGTTGGATAATCATGAAGATTTGTATTAAACTTTTAGCTTATAATTTACTTTTTCTCTATTTAATCTTTAATATTTTCATAATATTAAAGATTAAGGTAGTGTGGTGTGTTATTGAAATAGATGGTATTTTAGGTAGTCTTATAATTTTTAGAACGCACTCTCATTTTAATATTTTAGGGGTGTAAATGAAATTCCAAATACATATAACCTTTTAGCTTCTTTTTCAAGTAATAAAAACATATGATCTGTATAATATCTAAATATTTTCTTCAGGAAAGTTATCTGTACTTATAATACTGTGTAATTATAAATGAAAAATGCATTTTTTCTTGAAAACAAGATTGATTTTATTTTATAATTTTCTTAATATGTGCTCTTTTAAAAGAAGAAAAAGATAATTACAAAATACTTTTTGAAAACATATGTTAAAAAACCATCGAGATAAATCTAGAGACGTTTTGTAAGAAACATTTTAACAAAAATTTAATTTTTGACTAAAGAAGAAACGATATACATTGTCTAGTCAGCTTTTTATAAAATTAGATATAAGATAGAGTAAATATATTGTCAGTCAAGACTTTTTAAGTATAATGTTATAAGAGGCAGACTTTTGAATCGATAAAATATTTTTTAATTGAAAAGCGAATGTATGCGTCAAACTCTATTTAAAATTTAAGTATATTTTTAAAGTATCACTGATGTTTAATATTTGAATAAATAAAAATAGTTTAATCTCTAAAATTGAACTTTCAATTAATTTTAATATTATAAATCAATTTGATAAAAATAGTTTAATCTTATCTAATTGAAATTTTAATGTTTTATTAAGTTTATCAAAAAACACTTTCCATTTTTATTACCAAAAATTTATTAATGTGCGAATATTTATTAAAAATCCCTTATTAGTGAAAAGAAATTTAAATTATAGTGTATATTAAAGTGAATTTCTAAAATTATTAATCAATAGATAAAAGGAATAAAATTAATATATTCAAAATTTTAAAAGAATTTGATACAACACATTCAGACAATAACGGGCCAAATGTATTCTAGCTTTTGCAAGTCCAGATTCTAGTGAAAAATTTGTATCTAATATTCTGGTAAAAATTATTATTTGGAATAGCATTATGTAACATTCCTTTAGATTTAATCAAAACTACTGCAAATTGAAATAAAGTCTCCTGTGAAGTTCAGCTAGAGAAAAACTGAATGAGGTGTTGACGAATAAAAAGACTCTTTAATTTCAAATTTACTAAATATTGAAGTCAGGAGACCTGTCTTCAACGTTCCTGTGCACTTCAAACTGTCAGTATCTTGGCAAAAATGTAAACACATATTTTACTTTTCAAACATCAAAAGACTTTTTCCAAAAACCGAAAGAAGAAAACATTGTGTTGATTTTTAATAAACTTAAAACAGTAAGTAAAAGAATCTGATGCCGTAAATATTGTTTAGCTTATTTGCTGTTGTTATTCAAGGAAGACCTTTTTAAAAGGAAGAGATGAATGAAGTACTTTTTAGAGAGAAAAGGGTTTCAGAGCAGAGGTTTACATTGCGAAAAAAGCATTTTTACAGAGGATTTAAGTAAGTATTTATTAAATTAATAATAAATAATGTATTTAAAATAAAGAAATTAAATATTTATTTATTTACCTAAACCATTCATCATTTTTCTTTTCCAGGTAGCCATTCTTAATAAGCATACCATTAAAAAAATACAGCTTACAATCAAATAGTGATCATAAAAAATTTATGATTATATAATATATTTACTCATTAAAAACCTGAAATACTGTCATTTATGTATACGTCTGTATGTGTGTTTACATATATGTTCAGTATAAACTAGAATTTTAAAACTTATTGTAAATTGCACCTTACATTTTTATTCTCAAACAAGGAATCACAATTTTACACATTTTACCGCACCCACTGAATAATTTAAAAATACATAAAGTTATTTTATTAATCTTAATTTTTAAAAATTTAAAATTGCTTTTTTTATACATTGTGCACAAGTAATATGCAATTAATGGCTTAAATGATACAAGATAAAAAAAATTGTTATGAAGATAACAAAATTTAAGCACATTTAATAATACATGTTATGTTTTTTTAAAAAATCAATATTTTAGTTGATGAGAAAATAAAAACTACTTTTGAAAACTAAGCATATAATTTTTGAAAAAAAAATCTAAATTATTTTATTTAACATTTACAATTTATTTTTACCTAATGCACACTTCATTTATAAAATCTGTAAACAATTCTTCACATTATTTCTTAAATAATAATAAAGTAAAAATTACAAATTCAGAGACAGCTGACTGACTTTGTTTCTTTATTAAATCTAATTTTACCACAAATTTCTGTGTGCATGAATTTTCTGTTTAGAATTAATTTCTGAAAATGAGATAAATTTCCATATTTATTTTTGCTTTATTCATTGTTTCTTTAAATACTAAATATTTATACTTATTTTTTAAAAGGTAGTAAAGAAGGAAAGGAAAAAAAGTAGATAGCGTTTCTTTTCATTTAAGCTATTTGCTTTTACCTATCTAAGATGACAAAGCCTTCGTCGTGGCTAAGATTACCTTTCTTAGTTTTGTTTACCGAGCAGCTGTTTCATGTCAAGAAAAGATATTATTTTTTGGTGATGCCTAAAAAGGTATTATAGATAAATCATTTCCCTTATTTTTAAACTTTGCTTAGTAATTATTGATTTTTTAAGAAACAGACAAAAATATTTATTTTAGGTTACTTCCAAATGAG
>JAPDSC010074530.1:0-10537 GCA_026290005.1 Latrodectus geometricus | reverse complement strand
TGTTTCTTTTTATGCAATGGACATTAAAAAGGTATCCAAACACGATCCACTTAAAGTGAACTAGTTCTTTTATATAATTTTTGGGCATTATAGGTTATGATGGAAATTTCTACCATAATGCAAAGAAGGGTTAAATATATTGATGTGTACAAAAATGTACTATTCAATTATTTGTAATTTAATAGCCAATTAATTATAATTTTTAAACAAGTGGCATTTTAAACACATTGCTTATAACAAGTTGTATGAAATATGTCTGTCTATACCACAGTTTAATAATAAATAGTGAAAATTATTGGGAAATTTATTCGGATTGTTGGTGAACGTATAGTACTGATGAGTATGCAAAGGCTGGGTACAGACATTTAATTGTGAATGATACTTTTAATTTTCTTGATACAACAAAGGGTGTTCACCATCAAAATGTAAAAGATTGTGGGACTCAATAAATGGCTAAAGAAAGGTATTGAAATACGGTCGTCACCTTCTGGAGACTCATCTTGGGCAGTTCATAGGGTGAAAATCATATAAAAAAACAAGACTTTTGGTTTCATATCGAAAGCAATAGCTGAGATTTGGAAGCCACAAATTACACTACTGGCCATTAAAATTGCTACACCAGGAAGAAATGCAGATAACAAAATGATATTTATTGACAAATATATAATACTTGAAATAACAAGTGATTACAGTTTTGAAAATTTTGGCTGGATAGATCCTGAGAAATCAGTACCCAGAACAACAACCTCTGGCAGTAATAACAGCAGTTATACGCCTGGGCATTGAGTCAAACAGAGATTGGATTGCATGTTCAGGAACAGATGCCCATGCCGCTTCAACACGATGCCACAGGTCATCAACCGTAGTGACTGGCGTTTGGTGACGAGCAAGTCGCTCAACAACTATTGACCAGACGTTTTCTATTGGTGAAAGATCTGGAGAACGTGCTGGCCAGGGCAACAGACGAACATGTTCCGTATCAAGGAAGGTCCGTACAATACCGGCAACATGCGGTCGGGCATTATCCTGCTGAAACTTAGGGTTTCGCAGGGCTCGAATAAAGGATAGAGCCACAGGTCGTAACACACCAGAAATGTAACGTGCACTGTTCAAAGCACCGTCAATGCGAACAAGAAGTGACCGAGACGTGTATCCAATGGCACCCCATACCATCACGCCAGGTGATGGGCCAGTATGACGATGACGAATGCACGCTGCCAGTGTGCGTTCACCACGATGCCGCCAAAAACGGATGCATCCATCATGCTGTACATAGAACCTGGATTTATTTGAAAAGATGACTTCTCGCCATTCGTGCGCCCAGGTTCGTCGTTGATTACACCATTGAAGGCGCTCTTGTCTATGACGCAGCGTCAAGGAAGCCGCTGCCATGGTCTCCGAGCTGAGAGTCCATGCTGCTGCAAACGTCGTCGAACTGTTCGTGCAGACACTTGTTGTCTTCCAAACGACCCCGTTTCTTGACTCACGGCTCGTGACGTGGTTGCACGATCCATTACGGCCATGCGGATAATATGCCTGTCTTCTCGGCTGCTAGTGATAGGTGGCCGTTGAGATCCCGCATGGCGTTCCGTATTACCGTCCTTCACCCATCGATTCCATATTCTGCTAACAGTCATTGGATCTCGACCCACGCGAGAAGCAATACTGCGATAAGATAAACCGCAATCCCGGTACGCTACAATTCGACCTTTATCAAAGTCAGAAACGTGCTGGTACGCATTTCTCCTTCTTACACGAGGCATCACAACAACTTTTCACCAGGCAACAACGTTCGAATGCAATTTGTATATGAGGAACCGGCTGAACAATTTCCTCATTTAAACAGAATGTAGGTGTCGCTACTGGCGCCTGCTTCGTCTAAATGCGCTGAGAAGCTAATCATTTGCATATCACAGCACCTTCTTCCTTTCGTATAAATTTCACGTCTGTAGCATGTCGCCTTCTTGGTGTAGCAATTTTAATGGCCAGTAGTGTATGTGCGAGCGATTGTAGCTTGGCGATAACCTCGGAGACTTTTTATACCAGTCGCCGTGGAAATCAAAGTAGAACCATTGTTTTGTTTTGGAAGGCGGAATCAGCAAGCTCTGTTGGGTAACTTTTGTTTGTTACATTACCTTCAAGGCGGCTAATGGTTGAGTGGTTAGCGTTCCTGACTCCTGGGCTGTTGGTCCTGAGTTCGAATCCCGGTTTGGGCATGGACGTTTCCTTTCTCTCTCTCACTGTGTATCTTTGACCTTCCTTCTTCTGAGATGATGGATGAATGTTGCCCGCCCTATAAACGGGTTTGTGGTGGAATGACGTGGTCAATGCTGTTCGTTCCTCCGTGACTTGATTCACAGGTGCCCATCGAGTTACGCTAAAATGAGTATCAGTTTCTGGCTTTGTTGTGGGCGACGGCTCTAGTCATCCAGTATCCCACCATTAGGAGGAAAAAAATTACCTTTAAAGCCGAAAGGCTCAAAATGTCCCTTTACAGACAAACACATTATTTATTTTGTATTATTACATTATATTAATTTCTTCTAGAAATTGAGCCTCGTAGCATGGGAAATATACTTTCTGTAATGGTTCAAGGTATCTATATATTTTTGACGCACCTTGCATTTAGGAAACTTTTTTTTTCTAATGGCGGGCACTTGGGTGATTAACCCTTTGCCACAACAAGGCCGGAAACTGCTACTTATTTGTCGTTACACGGTGGGCACCTGTGAACCAAGTCACGGAGGTGAGTAGCACTACCCGCATCACACCACCACAAACCCGTTTATAGTGCAGACCACATTCATCCATCATCTGAGGAAAGGACAAGAAACACAGAGAAAGTACATCCATGCCCGAGCCGGGATTCGAACCCAGTTCCTCTCCATCCGTAGTCAGGTACTCTAACCGCTAGACAGGGTGGGTGGCACATTTAGAAAACTACTTTCCACTATGTAAAATGGATTAATTCCGGTTTAATCCTTCCAACATCTACAATATCAGTAGTCTAGGTTCATCGGTGCCAAGTGATAAGACCACGTTTTTCAAATCATAACACGTCCTGGGTTCAAACCCAACCGATGTTAAACAAAGGAAGATGGATGTTACGTTCTTACTTTTTCCATACACGCTTATTGGGGAGGATGTTTGAGAATTTTCCAGGTATTCTCTCTGATGACACGTGAATATAGCCCACTATTTATGAAAAGTTCTACAGGAAGACAGCATACGCAGTAGATGATAAAATCCCAACGACCCTCGACAGTTAGACCGTTTACATGGCGGCCTAACGACTGTCAAAATATCTGTATCAAAAAATTCTATCTCACTCACTTATATTAAGTTTCAAAAAACCTTTTGTACAAAATAAGACATCAGAAATGGTAATCTATGAATAACACATTCATTAAAATCATATTTTGATCAATTTAATCTCTAATGAAAATAATCTATAATGCTCAAAACACTTGTAATTTGTATAACTTGTGTGTAAATATATCCATTTATTTAAGCAAAATAAAGATTTGAGACCCTAAGCCTTTTATTCGAAGCATGATTCATTAAGAAATAGATAGTTCAACATTTTAAACAGTAATAACAAATGTAGTAAAATTATTATTTCTTTTCAAATGAAAAAAATAGAACCTTAACTAAATATATAATTTTTATCCTATCATATTTGTTTTTCTCTTCAGTTTCAATGTTTGATTATTATTAGGTATTTTAAATTTATAAAATTTCTTTAATAAATTTCAAATATGCAAGTATTTTAAATATTGAAAATTATTTCCCTTTTCATGAAATTACCTCAATTCTAGAGTAAATAATATAAGAATAATTTTTTAGAAGTGTTCAAACTTAAAAAAACAGTTTTACTCTTGTGTATATTTGGATTATATCACTTACAAGTTCTTCAAGCGAAGAAAAAGAGAAATTACTATAATTTTAAGAAAAAAAATAGTTATCTTTATTTCTTATGGATGAGTGGTAAAAAAAAAAAAAAAAAAAAAAAAAAAAGGGAAGTGAAATGAATTTTTGAAAATGTTCCATGTTGTTGTCTTGTGCCAACTAAGCTGGCAGTATGGGGTGGGTAGCGCCACTTTTCCAACTGAACCGTAATTTGGCGTGGAGTCCGACTTCCTCAGTACACACATGCCATAGGTGCCATATTTATAGAGTAGGCAACCATACACAACCCATTTATACGAGATAAGGACAAAGGGAAAGTACATCCATGGCCGTACCGGGATTCGAACCCAGGACCTCCCATTCCGCAGTCAGACATGCTGCGCGGCATACTTACAAAATACCGTCTAAATATAATTATATAAATGTTTTTCAGTTAGAAATTTTAAATATTTTTTTTTAGGACTGCGGTGGCCTGGTTGGATAGGCAGTCGTTCACGTTACCAAAAGGTGGTGAGTTCGAATCCTGGCTTAGCCGAAGATCCGTCTTACTTATGACAAATGGGGCACGTAAAATATCTCGGGTCGCAATGTCCTTGATGTCGAGCCCTGCAAAACCCTCGGATCGCAATGATATTCCCATATCCAATTTAATACCTCTGGGGGTGATTGGAGCCAGGCTATGGGTCTTCTCTGGTTTCAATCTCTAAATTGGAAGATTCAGTTGGTGCTGCCATCTATGAGTCAAAAGTCGTACTTCCACCTTCATATGAGGGTGCTCTATTCAAAAAAACGGAAGACGCTCTCTCTCTCTCTGACTTCATTCGTTTAGTCTTGCCGGGCAGCTTGGCATTGCCAAGTGTCATTAGAAACAACAACAAATATTTTTTTGACATTAAAGCTGTTTTTTTAGTACTGAAGCAATTATAAAAATTTCTGTGATAAATCTCATTCGTGTGAACAGCTTCGATCAAAAAGCACCAATTTAACCAATTATTTTTATTCAAATGGAGAAGTTTTCATACAGTATGTATTTCTCTCTCTCTTGTTACACACAATAAAATTGCAGATTTATAACTATAAGATAATATTGTTGCAGTAAGATAAAATAACATTTTAGTGTCCTAGATTAAAATATTATTTTATAAAAATAAAAAAACTGTAAAATTTAGAGCAAAATATAAAAGTTAAAAGCACACAAACTTTGTTTTAAAAACACGTGTATAGTGGCATAATTACCATTTAAATTTCTTTTGTGAAATCTGCTTGTTAGAGTGCTTTCATAATATCTAGTTTTGAAATATGCTATCCGGAAATATACACCGAAATTATTTTCTTTCAGATCATGCAAATCGACAGATTTCATAAAAGCAGAAATGTTGAAAAATAATAAAGTGATTACGCAACTTGTGATAATAAAGGAAATTTCGCCATGGTTGGCTAAATTTACGTTTAAAGTAACTTCTCGGATGGTTTCGAATGGTTTTCTTCACATCAAAAAATAAAGAACATGGAAAAAATTAAAAAAAAATATAAAAACACACAATATTCTTAAAATTCTGCATCAAGAAATTACTTGTATCAATTCACATAAGTTCTAAATTTTATTATTGTAAAATATAAAGTAATATATCGATTATTTTACCACAAACAATGTAATGACACGTCTTTTATTATAGTTAATTTTTTGTTTTATTGTTAAATATTATTTAACGTGGTGTATTTGAAAGCTATTATGTTCTTTATTTGATAATTTTCAGAAATTGTTCATCATTGTTAAATAGCTCTAGAAATCTAAATCTTAAACATAATGACTTTTAAGTTGTCAATCAATAATGACCTTAAATTTGACTTTAAATTATAAAAAATAATGACTTTAAAATTGTCAATTGTAATTTAAATTATATGACTATATTATAAAAAAAAATAATGATTTTAAAATTGTTGATTTTTCAACAGAAATTAGATTTTTTGACGTAATGACTTCTAATTGTAACAAATTTCTTTTGCATTAGCTTTTTTGGCATAAAAATTAGTAAGTGTACGCTTTACCAAACGAGTTTGATGCAATTTGGAGTCTACAAAACAAAAAACTTCATTTTTTTTTATGTTGACACTTATTTTTTATGTTAACATTATTTTGAAGTGTCTCTTCGTCTGTACCAAATTCAGAAATTATTGCGTCAAAAAAAACTTATAAACATACAATGAATACATAACAGAAAATACTTACCTTTGATGATTTTAATTAACAAACTTTCAAACTTTTAAAAGTTTATTCATTTCTCTGATAATTATATCAAAATTTTTCAATTGCTATTAAAAATAATCTTAATAATGCTTTCTTTCAAAAATGTCAATAGAAATCAAAAGTTGAGACAAATAGGAAGCTGGTTAGTGATTTTATATCAAATTTAGAATTGTGATTATCAAGATTAGAATACATATATGTTTCTTTAGTAAATTGTGATGAATACACAACACACATCACATCTTAAAACTTTATAGTTTCTGCCTTTCTTGGAATTAGAAAGTAAACAATTATTGAAAAAAAGCAGCAATAAAAAAGCAGTAAGATCAAACGTGTAAAAATTCTTAAATATTTTTTTTTTCAAATCTTGAAATAACTCACACCTTAAAATATAAGCAGCATTTACGACATGCGATGTTAATTGCTTCATGAAATCATTATTGCCTAAACATTTGTAACTAAAGAAAGAAAAGAATGATGACCATCAGTCCAAAATTAATGTTCAAACAGTCGTAAACAATTATATGATAAATATTAATCTATTTATTTGAGATTGTGTGTATGTGTCTCACATCTAATTATTATATTAGGTTGGGGAAAAAGAAATCCATTATTTTTACGTGAACTTTTTGTAACTTCTTTCAGATTCGCTTTGTAAAAAGGTTTAAAACAGTTTTCATGTAGACTTTTAGGTCTTGTGCGAAGCTATGACTGCTGACATGCTGTCAAGTTTGATAATTTTTGATATTTTATAGACATTCTCGACGATGTTGTATCCATGCGAGGTGCATCTTTAGCATCCAAATACCCAAACGGAATCGACGAAACCAAAATTGTGCGTAACTGGTTGTTACAGTCATATATAGGACGATAAACACCTTTCACAATTTTAGCCACCTGGTTAGCATTTTCGCCATTATAAAAGAAAAACTAAAATGTATCGAATTTTCTGTTTGTTATCTTCTATTTTTAGAACCTTGTACTCATAACTGAATAAATCAAACAAAAAACCGCAAGAGAATATTTTAGTGTCAAATGTCACCTTTCCAATGAGCCTAAATTTGAAATGGATTGATAGATACCTCACGAGTTAGCGATCACTACAGACGTCTACCGAAAAAATAATGGATAACTTTTTCCCCAAACTAATATAATCAATGAAATTTATTTTATAATTCTGTAGTGTCATTTTAACATACAACGAGCGCCATCTATCGCCCAACAGAAGAACTCAGCAATGAAGGTCAAGACTAAACTTCTATAGCTAATGCTTTATTTCTCCTAATCTAAGTATATTAATGTTTGTTTAATGCTAATTTGTGTTATGGATAGTTTCGAAAAAAAATATTTTTACGCTGCATTTTTTTGACCACTTTATTTCTTAAAATATATAGCCATCCCAGGCCGTCTTATAATGCACATAACTATAATTTAATCAAATAGAAACGTATTAAAATTTCATCAGATTTCTAAGGTAATGTGATCTAGTCCCTAAATGTTGAAGCATTTTATAAATTCAGTTTCTCTAATCAGAACATATAATTCGATGCTCACTTTTTGAACATAAAACATTGAATCCATTTTTATTATTACTATTATCATTTAAAATTTCTGCCTTGATATAAATATCTGTCATACATCATAATTAATTTTTGTTTCTTTATTTTTTCGGTTAATATTACGTTGGGGGAAAAGAAATCCATTATTTTCACGTGAACTTTATGTAACTTCTTTTGGATTCGCTTTGTAAAAAGGTTTAAAACAGTTTTCATGTAGATTTTTAGGTCTTGTGCGTTACTACTGCTGACTTGCGGTCAAATTCGACCATATTTGATATTTTACATACATTTTCGACGATGCTGTATCCACATGCGAGGTGCATCTCTAACATCAAAATACCCAAACGGAATCGACGAAACCAAAATTGTGCGTAACTGGTTGTTACAGTCTTATATAGGACGATAAACACCTTTCACAATTTTAGCCACCTGGCAATCTTTTTTGCCGTTACAAGAGAAAAACGAAAATGTATCGAATTTTCTGTTTCTTGTCTTCCATTTTTAAGACCTTGTACTCATAACTGAATTAATCAAACAAAAAACCGCAAGAGAATATTTTAGTGTCAAATGTCACCTTTCCAACCAGCATAAATCTGAAATTGTTTGATAGATACCTCGCGAGATATCGATCACTACAGACATCTACCGAAAAAATAATGGATTACTTTTTCCCCAACCTAATATTATTTCTAAGAAATGTAAAATTTTTTTTATATTTTCTTTTCGTTAATATATAGCGCAGTCATGTGACCACCACTTACTTTCTAAGTCGACATTAAATAACCAATGAAATTTGTCTTTTGTGAAATTAAAGTTCAAAAGCTATTTCAAAAAAGCACATACAACATAGCATATTTTTATAAGCATTTTTACTCATTAATATTTATCATTATAAAAAGTCATTACATTTATCTCATTTAAATTATTCGTTGACATCACATTTAAGTAAAATAAGTCATTAAAACTACATCTCATTTAAAAGAAAATAATTCATCTGGTTAATATATATCTCCAAAATTGAAAGTGAAATTAAAAATGAAGTAAATAAAAAGAAATAGAAATGTCTTTTATTGTAGTCCATTTATAAAAGGAATAAATTTTCCGTCATATCATTAATTATTAAAGCACATTAACCGGTGACGAAGGACCTCCGTGGCCGGTTAGGGCGTCGTTCTGGTTACCGGAAGGTGGCGAGTTCGAATCCCGGCTTATCCGATGATCCGTCGTGTTCACTAACGGTGACTGGAGCACGTAAAATATGTCGTGGTTGCAATGTCCTCCATGTTAGCATTCTAAATTAATACCTCTGGGGATGTTAGGTGCCAGGCTTTGGGTATTTAAAGGCACCTATCTCTAAATTGGAATATCCAGAAGGTGCTGCCATCTTTGAATCAAAGACGTACTTTCAGCCTCGTAGGAAGACTTTCTTTCTGATTTCGTCTGCTCAGTCCCTAACGGGCAGACTTGGCTTCGTAACAACAAAGGTGACGGCATTGTTAATAAGCACTTTTTAATGCAATTCTTTAAGAGTAAATTTAAAAACACACTAACAATATATATTTTTCCTTAATATATTTCCTCATAAATTCACATAGTTAGAAAACTACATATTTTAAATACAATTTTCCTCACATTTGGATTCTTAGATTATAATTATTTAGAGGACTGTATGTGTGCAAAGATGACTCTTTAAGCTAGTTATAAAATAAATGCAGATATATATTATGCCCATCATTTTCTGATTCATTCATTCTATAGTATGCTCACTAAAGTTCTTTTCCCTTGCTTTCCTTAACATTACATTCAACAACCTATTATTGATTGCACATCAAACGTTAATAACTAAAATAAATGCTGATTAGGAAGGAACACTTGTATCTTGGGAACTGTTGGACAATCTGCTGCTGGGTATGGAGAAACCGTGAGAAGTAACCATTGCAGTAAGGTGAAGGACCTTTCATATACTAAGGAACATCTGCTCTTCCTCTTGGTAAGGCAATTTTGTTTAATGATACCACGAGTTCACTAAAACCTTTTTTGGTTTGATTCCATACTGTACATATTACTTTTCCCTTTTACACAATTGTGCTTTCACAATCGTTTATGAACAAAATATGACTCATCTCTAAATTTCATCTTGAACTTCGCAGGGATTATGGAGTAAAAAAACTAAGTTTTGCACATCAGTGTATATATCAGTCAATATCTTTTGTGTAGAAGAAAGTACACATTTTGTATTTCAGCTATTTACAGCAAACGAGCAAATTTGTCTACAAGACCAACAGAACAAAATTGTCCTATTTCAAGCATTTTTTTTATTGTAATGAAATACCATGCATAAGTATATAATTTATAGTAACGATCTGTTGTTTTCTGTTGAAATGTTTGCATATATTTATCATTTATAACTCATCAGACAAAAATTTTTAAAAAATGTGCTTAATGGATTAATCATCCAATTTATTAAGCTTGCATGTTTTCTCAACATTTATTGTTAAACTTAAAATTAATTATGTTTATATTCTTTATTTTTTGTCAAATAAACAGATTATACTGCAGCCATTGACAATAATATGTTATTGTATTCTGCTGTGCTAAAGAAAATTAGTGAGTGAAATAAATTGCCTCTAAAAAGAATCTGCTGATGTAGAATTTTTAAGATAAAAATGTAATAATTAAATCTGATATTTCTTTATGTAAAGCCTTTGAAATTGATAAGATTTAAATATAAGTTTAAAACAATATATATCCAGTTATACAGAAATCTTAATTATATATATATATATATATAAACTTTTTTCAGATTAATATTGCTTCATGA
>JAPDSC010074529.1:0-20843 GCA_026290005.1 Latrodectus geometricus | reverse complement strand
TATATATATATATATATATATATACAAAAATGTTTACAAAGTTGATTTCAAAAATAGAAACCACTAATAAACAGGAGAGTTGCGAGAAAATAATACAATAATAAGTGTAATATTACACTGATGGCGAAATAGGCCTGTGACTGTGCAGTAAATTAAACTTTATATGAAAATTTCATTAAAATGAAAATGTATTGGCAAATATTTAAATAAAAACTGCACCGTTGTGGGGAAACCACTGCCTAAAGTGGTAACGACACCGTTGTGATACCTCAAGGGTGGCGATGGAAATTCACAAATATTTGATTTCGGCTAAAATAATAATTTTGGTCTTTTATTTTATACTATTACTAGCCAACGCCTACCCTTGGCTGTTCAGCCATGTGGTCACGCGCTGACCAGTAGAGACGAACCTTCTTAAGTTCTTCAGTCTGATCCAGTGGGGAGTGTTTAAGAGCTGGACAGAATTCCAGATGTTCACCATTCAGCTCTTCATGCCCACAGAGGATGCATTCTGGCCTCTGTACACCCTTACACAGACTCTGTTTTTACAGCTTGAAATGGAATGTTCTATCAGGACAACGCCCCGTGTCACAAGGCTAAAATTGTATTGTAGTGGTTCCAGAAACATGATGTTGAATTCCAAATAATTTCCTGGCCCCCTAACTCAGAGACATGTCGACATTTTTGAGCAGAACATCTTAAAGTAAACTGCTAGCACATTGTGGTTAATTCATATGATAGCGATTGATGGACTTCCTGGCTGTAAGTCATTAAAATGCGATTATTGTAAGGTGGTCTAGGGTAAAGCGGAAATACGTCCCATCAAGAATTAAAGGCTTTTGTATTCTTGACAAGCTCTAAAGGGGGAAAAACTTGCTTTGCAGTGAAAGCCAAAACTATGTTGCCACCACGAAGGAAAAATGAAGCACTTTCTTCACCGAACCCCAGATGGTTAAGGGGTTAAGTTTTAACTTAAATTTGTTTAGTTTCTTAAATGAAAAAATATCCTTAACATTTCAGTATTATATTATGCATCATTATGATTTGTCAACCTTATTTATTCAATTTTATTTTTATTTACGCATGGTTTTGAGTAAGAATTACATTTTCTTCTCGCTTAAAACGAACGTTAAAGATAGAGCATATTTTTGAGAAATAGTAAAATATTGTTCTTTACCACTGATTGAAATTTTCGCCAGTATTGTTACTAGTTTCTCCTAGTGCAACCAGGATGTGATGAGACGCAAAAAATAATTAGGCAAATTCATTTCAAGCAAACAATTTATTCGCAGCTGAAATAATTGTAGTCAGTCGCAAATAGACTACAATTATTTCACCTTGAAGATTTTACACAGGCTGGAAAAACCTATACAGTTTCTATATCATAGAAGCAACTTTTGGAGCTCGAGACTTGGGCGTCTAACTGATCCACTAACTTTAAGATGACTTACAACCATTTTGACTGACTGTTCACCTGACTCACCGCTTGGCTGAGATCGATATTTATATCTCTTTGGAAGTTCCCAGAATCTTCCTACAATCTTCCTACTACCAGGAGTGTACTGAAGGTTTTCAGCATACTCCTATAGTATCAAGGCTCCTATAGAATCAAAACTTCGAAAATGTTAACTTTTATTTTGGCGCCAAAAAAAATCGCCAAATGTCGCCATTTGCTTTGGTTTTCATGGACCTAATTCTCAGCTCTGAAAACTTAATAATAAAATAAACGAATAATGATAAGCAAAATAAACGTTGATTGGACAATAATTTTACAAATAAAATGATAATAGAACACTGAAACAAATAATTAGGCAGAAATATAAAACATTTTTACAAACATTTAGGCTCATTTACAGTGTTCATAGCAATATGATGTTCAATATGATCAATTTAAAAAGATACGAAAGTAAAAATTTTATGAATTTCCTTAAATCAATCATTTTGTTTAAAAATATATACATAAAGAATCAATGGCTATACGGAAACGATTATTATACCTTGCTTCCAAAATACCAACACTTTTTATATATATGATAATTTAAAAAAAAAAAAAAAAAAAAAAAAAAAAAAAAAAAAAAAAAAAACTAAATTTTTTATAAATATTTCATGATGAAGGAATGATAATTTAATTCTATAAAATGACAAGAAAAAGTTCGCAAACATCAGCGTCCTAAAAAAAGCGGAACTGTTGATAGTTATTAAAAACGTTTAAAAGTTCTCGATAATTGTCGAAGTATTTTTAAGTTAACAGTACAAAATTCCGTTTACCATATGATAATAGGATATAAATATTGAATCACTTGACCTTTTCACTGATGCAACAGTATTCACCTCTAAATGTAATAGAATCATAATGGTTATTAAAAATAGTCTCAGAATTTGAAATTTCTCCCAATTTGAACTGTGTTTAACAGTTTTGTACAATTCCCTAGTTAATATAAAGCTGTTGAACAAAGCTCAATTTTAATTCAGGTGGGTGAAAAAGGGTTTTTGACAAAAATTTCTTGATAAAGAAATAATTTACGGAAAAAATAACTTAAAGGTTAAAAATATTTATCTCCAAACTGTGGTCAAGCATCGTTATTTAATCACAAATTATAATATATTTTCTCAATTTTATGCAAAATTTTCCTAATTAACTGCAGCTGGCCCCATCATTATTATAAATAGAATTATTTATTATTTTTAATAAATAATAAAAATAATTTACTGAAAAATTTATAAATTATCAATCATTTCCCAATGTACTGTGTAGTACTAGAAGGGCTAAAAGATTTCGAAATATCATTAAACATTTTAAAACTGTTCAAATATCTTACAAATTAGAATTTAGTGAATAAGATATGAAATTAATTACATACATACATGAATGCATGCATGCACACACACACATACATACATATATAATTAAATTTTCATACATAATTGTCTACAAGCTAAAAAGATATATACAGAAATTTTATTATGCTGTACTTTCTATTAAAGATTATATGTAAAATAATTCTACATTTCGAAGGTAAAACTCCTTCAAAATAAGAAAGATTTAAAATTCTTCAATTTATATAAAAATTCAAGACAAATTACGTAGACTTAAGAATAATTTGGTTAATTTTATCGCTAAAAACGTATTTCAGTGTTTTTTGGCGCCATCTATAATATGTAAATTTAGTTAAAACGATAATGTAAACCCAACGGAGAAGTCGTAGCAAAATAAAATTATTCAAGCAAAAAGTACGAAAAATAAATAAATAAATTAATAAAAAGTTTAATGCAGAGATAGGTTATATTTTGTTTAGTTTATTTTTTGTTTAGCTATTACACTATTACACTCAGAAAATCGAATAGATAAATGAGAAAATGTTTTTTGTAACCATTTTGCAAAATATATATATTTGAAGTTACAAAACAAAGAATAAAAATTATTTTTCAAAGAGAAAATAAATATAGATACTTAGATTTCAATTCAAGAATTATGCAGCAATTCCAGATAAAACTAATGTGATACAATTAAGGTATTAAAAAAAAGTATTCAAAAGCATCAAACCTCTAATTTTTTTTTTTTACATATTCAGTATATTATTACATATATTCAATGTTTTAACAAAGTATTTTTTAAAAGGAGTGTCACTGAGACCATTCGCGTCAACACAAAACCTAAAACTGCTACTCATTCATCGCTATTTGGTTGACAGGTGCTCGCTCATCTGAGAACCAAGTTATGGAAGCGAGTAGCATTACATGCGTCACAGCACCATTTATAAGGTAATTTATCCATCTCAGAACAAAAGTCAAGGAAACCCAGAGAGAGAAAGAAACATCCATGCCCGAACCGAGATTCGAACCTGGGAACAACAGTTTAAGTGACAGGAACTTTAACAACTCACCCATTGGCCAGCTCGATAAAACAAAAGCAAACGATTTGTCTTGCACTACAATTATTGTAATAGACGAATAAATCTAATTTTGTTAAAAGTAAAATTTCCTAACTTTATACTATAAACATTTATGCAATAAAAACATATTACATAATAAAATTTGAATATTTCTTTATTTTTGAAAAATTCTATTATATGTAAAATTTTAGATTCTTAAGTTTTATTTCAGAATTAGAAAACTATTCCATTTAATTAATAATTATAGTAATGACGAAGAAACAGGATTATAGAAATTAAATCAATAATTTGAAATGTATACTAGCTCATTATTTTTTAAAAAAACGCTCTTTTCTTTTTTTTTTTTTTTTTAAAAAACGCTCTAGTTCTTTTTGTTCAATAAATGAAACAAAACTTTACTTAATAATCTGTTTGAAGCATATATAAGCTAAGTTAGTAATTCTCAATCACTGTGTACCTTTTGTGTACCCCCTAATTTTTAAAGTGTCCCATCAAATTTTGGAAATATACATAGTAAAAACAATAATGCTTTTTTTGAATTATGAGCAAAGTTTGTTTAAATCAAAGAAAAGTACATTGTAAAAGAAAACTTGTTTTTAAAGTTAAGTAGCACATTTTTTAGAGAGAAAAATTATTTTTATCTTCGATAACTGTGACCTTTCATGAAGTGAAAGATTTGCTCCCATTGAAAAAGTTTCAAGTGTGTTTTCATTATCTACAACTACAATTTTCTACATCTTAATTGTGTGACTTTGGATTTTCAGTATTCACTAACGTTAAAAACTAAAAAAGGACCAAGAATGTTAGATGTAAAAGATGATATGGGAGTAGTATTGTCAATTTTACAACTATAAACAGCGAAATATAAATAAACAAACAACAACGAAATTTAAATGAAATTATCAAAAAACATGAAGCTCAAAATTCTCCTTAAAAGTATCTTTATTGTGATATTGTAATTAACCCATTAATAAACGTACAAACTTGTTTTTGTAGTACATATTATTATTACATTATTTTATTATTTATTTTATATTACATTTACATTATATTGTTTTACATTCAAAATTGTTATAAGCTAGTTTAATACATTATTGATAAGTAAATAATTTCTAAACTTATCATTTTCTTTATGTGCCTCTAAATTTTGAAATTTTTAAAAGTGTGGCACTGCGAAAAAAAGGTTGAGAATCACGGATTTAAGTAAATAGCTAGTTGATTTCTCGCAATCCCCACACAGCTTTTGTGTACTTTAGTTCCCCATAAAAACGTTTCATTTTAAAGAAAAAATAGAGTTTAAATAATATTCACGTAAGCTATTTTTTTTGACGTATTAGCTATTAGTTTAGATAGTTCAAAACATGGTTCGTATTATGAAATATATATACGAACCATGATAATTTCGTATATATAAATCATCCCAAATCGAATAAGGGGGTGAATGCATGGCATTTTTCTTTAGTTTTAAGATGTTATTGATATCACATTTGGAATACCATTCAACATTTCATTACATTCCTGCATTCTGTGGCCTGCTCGATCACCGAACCTTAATCCAACAGAGCATGTTCGGGACGCTTTAAGACGAGGTGTATATACTTTCATCCCATTCCTAAAACCCTAGCCACACTTTGGACGAGCAATGACTTGGTCTTCCTCCACATACCTGAGTGCATCACTCATTACCGCACATCGCTGCATTGCTTCTCGGGGGGGGATCATACCCCATATTAAAGGTACTTTTCCGATACCAAACTTACACCCCCTCCCCCATTCGTTCATTGTACACATATTCTAATTTTTATAAAACCATAATTGTTTGGCGATTTCTTTTTATGCTACTTTATACCTTCTTGTGTTCTATTATGTGTATAAGCTTCCTTAAATTCTCAGCATAACTTTTTGCGTTATCGTCAATTTTATGAGTTTTCCTTCATTTATGATGACTAGTGCATATCAAACAAGTGAATCATATAAATTTGGAAAATTATTCGTTTGTATAAATTTCTAAACTCATTTGTATGAATTCGAGGTGATTTCAAGTTGAATTAATTATATATTTCAAGAAAAAAAAAAAAACTAAGTTCTTTGTGTATTTGTTCCTCAGCATAAAATGATGCTGTCAATCAATATTTTCTTTGGATATTGGCAACAGATAATATGTATTGAACAACTGAAAGCATATTTGTGAAAAAGATCAGATCTCATTTTTCAATTATCTTAACGCATCGTGAAATTCATCACCGAATGATTCCTACAAAATGCACTTAAAATTTTTAAACAGCCATAATTGATAGCATTCACATTTCTATAGCTACTTTTAATACACAAATATCACATTTTTTTCTACAAAATCAAAAGCTTTTTCACAAAATAATGTTACTCAGATAGAAAATATTGTCTTTTTCTTTGATATTTGTAATCACAAATAAATGCAAAGTAATGAAATCAAAATGAGGATAAAACTAAGAAAAATAACAAAAATTTTAGGATTGATTGATAATCTAACATTACTCTTTGGATACGAGGGGTCACTGATAGGGATTTACAGTTTAATGTAATAGTCGAAAGCAAATGCGCAGCTGCCAGTTCCACCAAAAATGTTTGTTAGATTTTTTCACTAAATCTAAAATCGGAAGTTATCACTTAAATATGTTCGAAAAAATTCCATTGCGAAAATCGGAAAATTAAATAATGCTTAACAGCTATGAGAACAAATCGAACTCCGGCAATATATGTAAATTAAAGAATTTATTTTTTCTAATTCTATTTACAGTAATTTACAAACACGTAAAAATTATATTAAATTAATAACAATTATCACTCCGAATTGACCTCTTCTCTTTTCCTGGGGGTAAGAAAAGTCTTCAGGTTCTTTAATCTTTCTCCTAATTTCCCATCAAAGAAAGGATGGCCTTTGTTCCTCTCGCGGGGAACGAACAACTCGTTCTCTTGAAGTCTGAACCAGGCCCAATGCGACACAAAAAGAAATGGGATGAAGATGAGGAACGGGGAATTGTTGCGCACAAATCTGGTCACTCGATCTCCATACCTAAAAACAGATATTTAACTATTAAAATTTTTGCTATTAATTTAAATTTTAACAGTGTCTTTATATATATATATATATATATACAAATACAAATATAATACACACACACATATATATATATAGGTACACATATATATATGTAATTAATAAAAAACTAAAATGTATGAACAAACTATGATCTGGTTTACTGATGGATCAAAAAAAGGCAACCTCTCAGGACTGGAGGTCTATGGCATGGCACCAAAATTCAGCATTTATAAAGGGCTTGGGGAATATGCCACTGACTTTCAGGCGGAGGTTCTTGCTATCGCCAACTGTCTGCAGGTAAATTTAAAAAAGAGCTACCAAGGTAAGCGTATTCTTATTTTCAGCGACAGTCAAGCTGCATTGATGGCTCTCTACTTATTCCAGGTCAAATCAAAAGTTGTAATGGAATGCAAAAATCTCCTTAAGGAACTGGCAAATGGAAATAAAATTATTCTTTTTTGGGTGCCAGGGCATATAGGAATAGAAGGTAATGAAAGAGCTGATGAACTTGCAAAACAGGGATCCTCTTTCAATCCAATAGGAATGGAACCCTCTTGTGGGATCAACATGAAGACTACAAGGAAGGCCATTTAAAAATTGGAAAAACAGGAGATGAACAAAGTTTGGCGTGACTCTCCTGGACAGAAACATGCAAAAAGTATGATTTTCAACTCATCTGAGAAAATTACATCTGAAATTCTTAGACTCCCAAGATTAAAGACTCAAGCAATTGTAGGCTTCATTACTGGGACTATCATTTGAGGAAACACCTTCATACAATGGGACTTTAAACAGGAACCAATTTGTAGGAAATGCCATGCAGGGGTAGAATCAGCTCATCATATCCTATATGAGTGTGATGCTCTTGCCCTTACAAGATTCACTACTCTAAGTAATCCATATCCTAAAGAGTTACACCTAAACTCCATTGAGGGCCTACCAGACTTTATAAACAAAGTAGGTGACCCAAGACGATGGAACTAGGAAAAAATTGGGCTTGGAGCAGGGTACAAAATGCAACAATGCAGAGGTGCCACATATCTGACAAGCTCAAGAAGAAGTTTAATATATATATATATATATATATATATATATATATATATATATATATTTATATATATATATATATATATATATATATATATATATATACGAAATTGGGATAAAAAAAATAAAAAAGAAAAAATTTAAGATAGATGGCAATTGTGAACAAAATGTTGTAAAATGTCGGTCAAAACAATTTCAGGTTTACTTTCGCTGGAAAAGTGACGTTTTGTACCAAAAAACTCTTTTAAAAGTTTTGTCCAGTCAATTGTGAGTCACATGGTATTATAGATGGAATTCAAGCAAAGAGAAAATTCAGTACATTTTACATTTTTTCTATGACGAAGGCTAATATGCAAGCCTGGAGGGTGAAACTGTGGATGGCGTTTTTGATCCCGATACTGTAACAGCCAATGACGTGAATTTTGGTTTAGTTAATTCCGTTCAAGAATAGTTCATGTTGAAAATGCACCTCACACAGGAACGTCTATCGTCGAAAATATCGATAAAATCACTGAAATGATGGATGCTGATAGGTCGTCACATCACATGGGAGATAAAGATCGACTATGAAGCAATTTTAAACTGTATGAACAAAGTGAATCCAAACCAGATTAAACGAAGTTCACATAAAGATAATGGATTTTTTCCTCCAACCTATTTATGCATGTGCAAGTAAATTACCGCTAAAGAACAGAAATCAGTTATTCCACAAATTACCCATACGAGACTAAGTATTGACAACGAATATTCTAAGCATTAACAGAAAAATAACTCTCCGAAAATATACATCTAAATTAACGAAGATATTTTTAGCGTTTGCTAAATTGGGGTTCGGTTTTAGAAATGAAAATTGGTTGAATATCAGTTTTTATAAGTGAAAAAAAAGGGAAACACACTGAATATTCGAAAAATTAATGAAAAAATATTTTTTCAAAATCTCTGAAAAAAGCTCATTGTCTTAAATGAATAAAATAAATGATATTAAATAGTCCAATGCTTAACTGAAAGAAATTCTTCACCATAGAAGTGGAGTATTTGGCATAAGTAAGTTGCCATAAAGTATGAATTCAGTTATTCTGCAGGTTACTTAAAGATTACTAGTAAAAACAAAGATAAAATGAAACAATGAAAAGCAGAACAAATGAAAAAATTGTTTCAATTTTCAAATTACTCAGTTAATCTGCAAATTTTCAAGTTAATTTGTATACTAAACCTTAGGCAATGGTTTAACAAAGAAATAAGATTATTTCTAACATTAGCAATTGTAGATACCCTAATACTTAAAAACTGTTGCACGGTTTTTGAATATCCCACATATACTTCCATCAGGCAGAATTTTTCATTTATGACATTTACATAAAGGGAAGAAATCCTGAAAACTCCCAAGCACCTACTTTGATAGATGTGTACATTAGAAATGCACCATTCGCTTCCCTGTGTAGGACAATAGTAAGACTTTACTGAGAACAATTCAATTAACTGCTAGACCAATACAAGATCTTATGAAACTTCATAGTAGATAACATAACAGCCAAAGGATGTCATGATTTTGAATATCCTTTGCACATTATCTTTTAGGAGGAATTTTCACAGCTAGAATGGTATTTGTATATCCTTAAAGAGAAAACCCAAGAATCTCCCTGGTTACCACTGCAACAGATGCACATATAAAACATAAAAATCAAATAATCGATAATATATTAGGTTAGAGAAAAAGAAATCCATTATTTTTACGTGAACTTTATGTAACTTCTTTTGGATTCACTTTGTAAAAAGGTTTAAAACAGCTTTCATGTAGATTTTTAGGTCTTGCGCGTTACGACTGCTGACATGCGGTTAACTTGGACCATTTTTGATATTTTAGACATTTTCGACGATGCTGTACCCACATGCGAGGTGCATCTCTAACATCAAAAATATACGAACGGAATCGATGAAACAAAAATTGTACGTAACTGGTTGTTACAGTCTTATATAGGACGATAAACACCTTTCACAATTTTAGCCACCCGGCTATCTTTTTCGCCGTTACAAGAGAAAAACGAAAATGTATCGAATTTTCTGTTTGTTGTCTTCCATTTTTAAAACCTTGTACTCGTAACTGAAATAATCAAACAAAAAACCGCAAGAGGATATTTTAGTGTCAAATGTCACCTTTCCAACGAGCATAAATTTGAAATTGTTTGATAGATACCTCACGAGATATCGATCACTACAGGCGTCTACCGAAAAAGTAATGGATTACTTTTTCCCCAAACTAATATATTCAACAACAGCTGAGATCAAACCTAGGATTTATGATCCTAGAGAGCCTTTTGTAGATCAGACAGTATGATTACCAACTGGATCAGTAGATTAAAAAAAATTTTTTTTTTGCCAAATAGGTTATAAAAATTTCAGAATGTCATAGCTATAGCACTTACAAAATAAATTAAAACAACACCAATTTTAATTAGAAAACACATTTTGTATAGGAACTGTAGACTAATACTTAAAAAAAAAAAAAAAGAAAATAATTTAAATGAAAAATTATTAGAACTAGTATAACCATAAACAGACAGAAATGTTACGATGATGATATTAACAATTTCATCACTGTATGAGCAATAATCTGGAATCATATAAAATAAGGTAATATGATTCTAATATTTTCTTATATTTTTATAGTAATTAAATTGTTGTTTTAAAAAAATTTAAGTTTAAGAAAAAAATAAAGAAAAAGGAACTTTAAACCTCTAAAATCATGAATGGAGATAGGACTACAAGTAATGGGAGATAGGTTATTAAACTTGTTAACTGTTACACCGAAGGCCAAAGGATTGATTAACTGTTCAACTGCCATTTCAGTATGAAAGGAAAATAATAATTTATTTAGTATGTATATATACATATAAATATATATAATATATACAAGAATAAAAAAATATCACATCTATAACAATACAATTTATTTAAGGATTTATTTCTAAATATCTTGAATAGTTACTTATAAGCCTGAACTAAACACATTTTGATTAAATTGAGACAAAAACTAATAAAAAACCTTACAAAATTTTTTTTAGTATTCACACAGTAGTAATAAAGTAAATTTTTGTAAGAGAATCCAAGTATATCTACATTTTGTTTGAACTATAAAATTACATTAAGAACTAGTTGTTGCTAATCTAAAACTAAATTTCTAATCAAAATACTTATGTTTTATGTAATTGTAATCTAAATACCTTAGATTAATGAACTTCAATTGAGTTTTAAAAATTTTTTGGTAAAAAAAGAGCTTCAACAAACAAAGTTTTACTATTGATTCATTTTAAATTCAAAAAATTATACTCTAATTTTCAAATATATTTCAGCAATCTGCAAAATAGAATTTAAATAATTTTACAAACCCATATAGTGAATAAATTTAATGCTATTTGTAGGTTTTAAAAAGTGATGATAAACATGTAGAAAAAATTACATTTCTCTTAATGATTTCAAACATTTAAAATACAGAAGGACATGCATTATTGTTATGAAATAAATACTTTCTTAGATGTTCCACCATAAATAAAAGAATTATTTTAAAATAACAAAATTATTTCATCCTTACAGTTTAATTTGTGGATACTAGTAAATTTTCTTGACTATCAAAAGTATGCCAAATTTGAAAACTAATCAATTGTTTAAAAACTTACATTTCTTGACTTTAATAAGGCATCAAATTTAGATAAAGCTTAAACCTAATCCTTTTTCCAAAGGATTTTCTCCTCGTCAATTCTACATAAAGATAAGCCATAAACAAGGAATGCTCTTTTTGGCTTATAACTTCTCTTGATGCACTTCCACATATTTACTTTCAAAAGAAGAGTTTTCATTTCTTATTCATTTACACATATGGGACTTCGAGTTGACATTTCCTTTTCCCTGACAAACGAAACGGAAATTCCTTCAGTCCTTAATAAATTGATATATCAATATTTTTCGTTTAAGTTGAAAAATAAATATTCAATTTCACAAGATTTGTCAAATGTAGTAGAAATCAAAAGTGAAAGCAATAACAGTTTCCCTTCATTTGATCACATATTTTCAAATGATTTGGCAGCTTATCATAGGGGGGCTATGAAAATCAAGTAGCACCACTTTTTAAAATAAAATAAATCTTCACATCCATGAATTTTCATGAAATAGGAATTCCTTTCATGATCTTAGTAGAATTGTAAAACTGAACATCATTCAAGAAGAATTTTAATTTTTGAGTTAAAACATTTATGGATAAAATTATTAATATTTTAACAAACTTAAAAATGATAAAATGAATATTCTATTTATATTAAAATTTCAATTCACATATACACTCAAAACAGTGAAAAGAATAATTTTTTTTTATTTCAGCTAAACCCATTGTTTTCAATTGTGGTATATATAGTATATCTATTTATTTTGGATGATGGAGTTTCTTCAATACACATAAAAGTGATGAAATCAAAATAATTCTTAATTATCTAATTTACAAATTAAAAATTTGGTTAGCCGATACTTTAAGGTGCCCCCTTAATTCTCGCCAAGTTAGGGTCGCAGTACATCAGCAAGCTGGGCAAAATCCAATCGTATTCTGATTGCAATAGAACAATTTATTTGTTTGTGCCAACAAAAATTGCCGATGAAACCGATAGCCTAACAAAAATCAACAAGTTTGCCAAGTCACCCTTAAATAGTTTTACCAAAAAATTTTTCAGAAAGAAATATCAAATTTTAGTATTACATTTTTGAATATTTTTTATACAGCTGATATGTTTCATTTTATAAAACTACTATGAACAAATTTCATTTTCATAACTTATGAGAAATTAATTTTTTTAACAAATCATTTTTATTGCAATGAATCGCTCCTTATTGATGAATTAAATAATTAATATGGTTATGTAAATATCTTAACTATTTTACAACAAAAAGCTAATTTAATCCAATTTTTCTAAAGCTTAAATATATATGCCTTAAAAATTTTACTTTTTCTTTAACTCCATAACAAGATAAAACTTATTTAAATTCAAATGTACATAAAACTTTCAAACAAATCCTTGAACAAAACCAAAACATTAATTCCAATAAGTTACAGTTACAACCGTATATAAGAAATAATTGAAATATAAAAATTATTTTGAGAAAAAAGTTTCAAAGGAAATACTATATTATTCAGTTTTGATTTCAGATTAATATTAAATAAATAACAACTTTAAATTTAACTGAAAAAGGATAACTAATTTACTGTAAGCATGAATTATGTACGTGAAAGTACTGTACATCTCATATCCACTTCACTTTTTTGGTAATAGAATCAAAACAAACCACTGGTCAAAGATATGAAATTGGAAGTTTTGGTGTGAGATTATATTTGACAAACTATTAATTATATATACTAGATAAAAATATCTGACTGAAGTATAAAGAAAACTCTAATCATTTTAATTTTATAGGATTTTGTCAACTTCTCAGTTATGAGATTGAATAAATTGGAAAATGGTTTTATAAGAGAAAAGAAATCGTTTATTGCAAAATTAACAATATATTGAATTTATAATATTTAAGTTATTAATATCTTTTGATAATATCTTAATTTTTGTGATACTTAAATATTTATTTTTGTAAGTATGAGTTTTATTGAAGGAATCGGGGACGAAGTTGTTTTGTTTTTCGTCATTGTTGTGGTTTTTGCTGTTGCTGCCTTAGTAACATTAATTGGTAATAGACCATATGCTCGACAGATGAGCACAGGACAACAGTCTGGAAGAACTTCAGATCAAAATTCACACGCACTTCAACAGGTAATTCATTATATTGGTTAATTCCCAGTGAACGGTACGCTCCTTGTACGGTACGCATATATACAACGGTAATCATATATACAATTATAATTAATTGTATATAATAATGTATAAAATTATATTATTTGTATAAAATAATATAATTTTATATTATATAATTATATTAATTGTATATTGTATAATTATATTAATTGTATAAAAATAGCGTACCGTACACTGGGATACAGCCCATTATATTTTATTATTTCTTTATCTTGAAAAGAAATGTGCAACTAGGTTTTGATTCAAGTGAGTATTGTAATCTGCAAAATTTGTGGTAATTCCCTAGAAAAGGAAGATATTTATAAGTTGTCGGTAATTACATGTAGTTGGGTTTAAATAATTTCTGGCTCATACCATTTCATGATATTAAATTTGAATGGAATTAATTTTAGTAATGTCCAAATAATAGTAATAATTGTTTGCTTAAATTCACTTACATTTTACCCTGGGCACACACGATTTGTAATGAATGATGTTAGTGATGACCTAATGCCATTGTAGATGTTGACAATTCCTTAATAAAGAAATCTCTTACAATATATTAAATGTAACTGACAAGTACTAAAAGGAACCGTTAATCTGCGCTTTAGGTCCCCTACTCTGCCAACTTGGCGATAAATGCACCAAGCGTGGTAAACCAGACATTTTTATACCTAATGAACTCTTTATGGCAACCTCCAGAGGAAATAATTTGTGCTTTTTCACGCATGCTCATTAATTGGTTTTTTCTTTTAGCATTTTCATTAGTCGTTAATTAGTTTCAGTTTGAAAAATCGATCATTTTCATTGGTTGTTAATTAGTTTAAAACCGTTAAAAATCGTATTCCATTATTTCCATGGCAACAGCGTTTTTGAAAACCCGCCAAGTACGGGACCCACAGCACACTTTCGCCAAGTTGGCAGAGTAGGGGACCTAAAGCGCATTTTCACCAAAGGAACAAGTGAAGTTTTTAGAACCGTTGATTTTCATTTATTGGTGTTGCTTTATAATTTTAGGAAGTCCATCTTTTTACTTGAGAAGATTAAAAAGTCATAAGTATTTGCTATTGACTGTATTTATCAATCTTAATCATTTCAACAAATTGTGATATTAAAATTGGAATTTTTTATTTACAGATGGAAAATTGTTTTTTACTATTTATATGAAATTATAACTGATATATGGCTGTATCCCAGTGTACGGTATGCTATTTTTATACAATTAATATAATTATACAATTAATATAATTATATAATATAAAATTATATTATTTTATAGAAATAATATAATTTTATACAATATTATATACAGTTAATTATAATTGTATATATGCGTACCGTTGTATATATGCGCAACGTACAAGGAGCGTACCGTTCACTGGGAATTAACCCTGATATATTACTAAATCCTGTTTTAGCTTTCTACACAGTTTGATTTTCAGTTTTTTTTACCAAACACTTTATAATTTTTTTTGCCAACTATAATATAACAGCTGTAATATACATACATTTTATTAGTATTACAAAATTTGTTCATATCAAAAATATTTATCATCAAAACTGTAATATTTAGACATTATTTTATTTAAATATTTCAGTAATTTGCTGTATGAAAGATCTAAAATTACTTGTATTTAAGTACCAGTCAACATGTAGCAAATAAAAGCATTTTATAAATACATAATAAATGAGAGAAAATAAATATACCTACTTAATCAGTTCTTATATCAACACATGATGAGCAATAAATATTATTATTAAAAAATTATAAACTTTTGAACTTCAAATTTATAATTTGATTCAAAAATTAAATTTGAATTTACAGTACTTCACCACAAATAGTAATAGGACTTTTCTTTTGAAGTTAACAATTTAGTTTGACTCCACCTCCATTGAACAAAGGAAGGTGGGTAGTGCATGTCTGTTGGTGAATGATTTGTTATTTTACATGTTTCCTTCCTTATGATAGCCAAATGGTTAGACATCTTGCTTTTGGTGCAACATCTTGTGAGTTTAAATCCCAATCAGTCTCAATCATGAATGTTTGTTGGGGCTCAAAATCTATTTTTCAACTGTAGGTTCTGGTCTAATTAACTCTCAATAATATAACATCTAACATTATAATATAACAATCTAATGTTAATAAAACAATCTAACATTGCACTGTTGAGCAATAAACAAACCAAACCTTTGGTATGGCATGTCAATAATAGTTTGATTTAATTATTATTAAATCAAAGAAAATAATTCACATTCTTTGATTTAAATGCAAGTTTATAATTGTCAGTTCTATTTTATCATTCTTGAATGAAATACTAAACGTATAATTGACAGTATTCCAGTACTTGAATGTCGTCTTTGCTGCACATTTATTTTCACCACTCATTAATATATGGAGTAAATTTAATTAAATTTCTAGTATAATATAAAGCAGAAGTGTTTTTAAAATTTTCTAGTGTAACATATAGATTTTTGTTTCTGGAAACTTTCCATGTCTCTGGACTTGGTTTCTGAAAAAAAAAAATGTAAAATCTAATATTGTGTTATAAAATTTTTGTTAAATATTTTGATTTTTATACTTATGCATTGAAATTTTCTTTGTTGATTTTCATTATGTACTTTTTCTTAATGAAGTTTAAGTGATATATAAAATAAAGTATTTCATAACTATTAAACAATGAATATTTTTTAATCCATTATGAAATCTTTAGGTTTTAATGTTACATTTATAAATAATCCTACTAAGTTATTATTTTTTTCCCCAACTCAAAAATTCAGTACCTAAAATTTCCATTTTTGCTGGTCACTATTAAGTTGCATGGTTTTAATTAAAAAATTTTTATATAAGATCTGAAACATAAATATTTTCTGTTTTTAATTGAAAGAACTATTGTGAATGTTTGAATTTTACATAAATATTGTTTCTTTTTGATTTCACATCAACAATTGAAAGTAAATTATTTCTGTAATTTGTAAAACATACTTGTGTTCATGTTGAATATAAAATATACCTTTCTGTTTATTTGCTTGATGAAGTATATATAGTGATGCTAATTCTTTTTTTTTAATTAATTTTATTATATTTAATTTTTTATTTTATTTAGTATATTATAAAAACCATTTTTTTAAAAAATTTTTGATCTTCTATTGTTAACTTAACAATATATTTTATTTATGAAAAATTTCGGAAACTCTTTTAGGATTGAGTTTTCCCATATTTGAGGCCTGTTTATCACTTTTAAAAAAAGCAAACAATTGTAATGCATTCCCATTTTTTTATTATTACCTGTATTATAGTCGCTGTATGTTTTAACTGTAATTTTCTGTGTTTCCTTTTTTTTTAGATATATATTACTCTCTTTCATTTGAGTCGAGAGGGATTTCTAGTAAGTTTCATTATATAGCTGATTCTAAATGCTTAATTCAAAGGTTATATTTTTTCAAAAGATGTTTGATATCTTATTTTTTTTTTAAATAAATTGGGAAATTATTTGATTATTAAAATTTTATAATAATAAGTAAATTTATTATTATAAAATTATTATTTCGGTTGATTTCTACAGTAAGAAATTATCATCAGTCTTAATTTAACTGTAAAATTAATTATATATAACTTATTATTAAAAATATTTGTAAAGTGTTCATTCAATTCTCAGGTATGTATGTTTTTAATAGTTCAGAACCCACCTTAACTATGTTTCAAATCAAAAATATTAGTGTCAAGAAATTGATCACTGGGATAAACCATCCAATTCAGTTTTGTTATCCAAAAAAATTCTTTAGTTTTTGTTATTTTAGGAATTTAACTAACATTCCATAATATTTTTGTGTTAAATAACTAATTCTCTTTCAAATAGATATTTCATTTTAAATACTCTATGCTGCTTTTGCTAAAAAATTGCATAAGTGTATCAACACCAATTCCACATTATATGTTATGCATTATAATTCAAATAGCAAAAAGAAACATTATTTTGAATGTACTTTTACTTTGAGACAATAAATTTTAAACTAAAACTTTGGGGAGCTAATTTCATGGAAAAAAATGGTTTCATAACTTCAATAGTAAATCTAAGAAATTTTCACCAAGAATTTTATTTTAATCCTATATAGAGATTTACGTAACATCTAAAATGATTATTAACTAATTTAAAGCTTTAATTAGAAACTTAAATGGCATTTTAGATTTTAATAAATTTTTACTTTTAAAGTTTTAATTGCATCTGAGATTCATTTTTTATTTTGATTGAAATAATTAAAAAATTTTAATACGGTTGATTATATATTTAAAAAATTAAAACAAGTAATGATTTTTGTTTATTCAAAGTTTAATTTATGATTTGTAACAATTTTTTCCCCTTTATTCTAACTTAAATTTTGAGAGATACTTAGTTTCAAGTATCATATAAAGAATTTTTAAATTAATGATGCTGCTAGAAAATCTTATTATTTTCAGTCTTATTAGTTGAATTAGAAAAGTGGAAAAAGATTGATAATTCGTTAAATGGATTCAAAATTATTTTTATATAATAAATAGCTAAATAATATGCCTTCTGGTTCAGTTCAACTGTTTGTAAATTCAAATCCTGTCCCAAATATTGATGTTTTTAATAGTTCAAAATTCCCTTTAAACTATAGGTTTCATTTAAGCTAGTCCTTATTTGCAAAAAGTATCAATAGTGCAACAAATCAATCATTCCTAACTTAATTTAATTTGTTTTATTAACTCAGTAGTTTGCAAGAGATTTAACTAACATTTTAAAAATGTATACATTGTTTTCTCTTAAATTTTGTAGTTTTGTTTTTCTTTTTTAAAGTGTATAATTGTGTTCCAATCTTTTTTAAATTTCTTCTCATTCATAATACAAACTATAAAATAAAACTGTAAAAAAATGATTATTTAAATTTTACAATATCTTTCAATCTCTAATAAATTTAAGTATTTCACTATTTTATGATTATTGCAATTTGATATAAATAATATAATTATTGTTTCCAATCAATTTAATTAAAAAATTATGTTGATTTGTATTTAATAAAATAAGCACTCACTGTTTTTATATTAAATTGATTTCTTGATTAAAATATTTAATTAAATTTTTTCCAGCACTATATATAATTACCTATGTATATTTTTATATTACTTTTGAGAAAATTGTTGTTTAAAATTTATAAGAATATATATCTCAACAGAAGGAAAAAAGGTAAATAGAATAATGAATTCTAAATTTTGAAGTGGCATATTTGAACGTTGATAGTGAAAATTTTATATATGAATTCTCTGTCTTTTTATTTTAATATTTGAATCAATTTTAATTAAAAAATCTAAATTTTATTTAATTTTGTGTGAATGCTTTATAAATCATTATAAAATAGTTCAATTTTCGTAGAATTACTTCTTCTGAATTGGAAATAGGTGTAGAAATTTTAAGGGTAGTAAATTTATTTTTTGTGAAAGCAAAAAAGAAAATGCATGAAAAATTATAAAAAGACCTGTGACTAAAACTAGACAGTATAAATTAAGAAATATAATTTTAGTTAATTTAGTTTTACCAGAACTTTGAATAAAAAGTTTTATTTTTACAATCTTGAACAAATCTAGTGATATGTATCATTATCTTCAAAAGAAATGTTTGCCAAGAATGGTTTCTTTATAAGTCGTTGAATACTTTTCGGATAATTTGTTTTAAAATATATCAAATCTTTTTACTGTTCAATTATTTCTGTCTATATTAACTTAAGAAATTATAGAACGATTTTAAAGTCATAGTCCAAAACTTTCTTATTTTCCGTTTCAAAAATTTTGACAAAAAAAAGTCATTGTAAACATGACAACAGTCATGTTTACAATGACTTTTTAATGAAAAAGTTAATTTTTAATCGCAAGACAACTTGCTATTTTTTTGAGTAAAAATAAAATATTAAATTAATATAAATTATATGGAGATCATTCTCTCTAAGTAATCATTTCTATTATCTTAAAATATGTGTATCTAAATTAACAAAATTACTACTATAAATTAAGAATTACTCCAAAATTCTATTATTTTAAACTACTGTAATTTTAGAAATTAACTACTGCAGAAAATGCTTCACATTGTTTTCTGAATATTGCTTCTTTGAAATATTTGAGTTAAAAAAATTGAAGCAATTCTAAAAGTATCTTTTATTGTATGTATTATCAAAACTTACCAGTTTAATATTTTTAATAATTTATATAAATTTAAAAAAAAAATATGTGTCATAATATATTTGTGTGATATAATGAAGTTATTATACTTAGAAGTGATTTCAGTAATAAGCTTTTAATCATATAATACCATTTTTCTGCCTAAGCTCTCTTACACTGTAAAAATAAAAGCCTATTTTAAAGATCCTGCAGAAACTTCATTTACGTCATTACTATTCATATGGGCCTGTAAATTGAAAACTTTGGATGTATATTTTCCTTATTCTTGTTTGCCTTGTCTTCTGATGATAGTCCAAACTAAGATATATTGTCAATATATCTACCTTGACAAAGCATCACAAAATCTGCTGTAGAATTCTTATTCATATTTCTAAAAAATTTCCTAAGCATTTTTGATTGCATAGTATATTGATTTTGTTGAAGATATCAATTTAATTTTTGTAGAATACGATCTTCAAACAAAATAGTGATGGCTTAGATCATTCAGTTGAAGAATGGTGAGATACTACAACTACACACACATGATTTTTATGGATTTCTAGGTATTTTTCTTTGTAAGTCATTGTTAAATGCATTTTAAGCTTTAAAGCAGAACACTATTTAGCATCAATGATTTTAAATTACTTACAAATTAGAATGCTACTTCCACTTTAAAGGTGGCCTTTTTCCATGAAGAATCCTCTGCTTCATGAAATTTGTGCCATATTTGTACTTCAACAGTATTATCTATAAAATGCCAATCTCAGATCTATTCAGTATGACCTTTTTCCATATTTCAATATCTATCGGCAATATTTTCAATAATTCACAGA
>JAPDSC010074523.1:0-10728 GCA_026290005.1 Latrodectus geometricus | reverse complement strand
GCTAAATGTGATTTTGCATTATTGATTTTTCAATAATTTTATGTAATTCTGACAGTAGCAAATTATCAGTTTCACTTAGGAATTTATTGATTCTATGACTCTAGGATATTATGAAAAAAAAAAAAAAAAACCCATTAATTTTGACTTAAATTCTAAACAAATAAACAATTATCTAATAATTAACTGTTTAATCAAACTACATGACATACAAGGATATTCAAAATAACAAAAGTTAATATAAACGAATATTTAGCTATTAATCTTTGGAGTGCTATTAAAAAAATAATCTTTATTTTAAGACAAATACAATTTTCTTGTTATAATGCTGTTTTTCTGTAATTAGTTTAAAGGAAAATAAAAATTGTTTGCTTCTCTTTAAAATTTTTTGATAAAATGTTGAATGTTATTGAAAATGTAGAGAATCACATGTTTATTTGAATGCGATGTCAATCAGCAATGGAATTTGTGTATTTAATTTCATTTTTAAAACATTTTAATTTCTTTTTTTAAAAAAATGCATTTTCGTATTTGCAAGTAACATATTACTAATCTATTTCCTGCAATAACTTTAATTTTATTGATTTATAAATTTCTGATAATATAAAATTTATCAGTTTATAAACTTGAAAAAAACCAGGTTTTTTAAGAAATCTATTTAGAATAATATTTACTTAGTTGAAATTTTAAAAAAAAATATCTCATGTCATATACATTATTGTGATAGCATTTATTTCAGATATACTAATTTATAAGAAAAAGTTTAATATATTTGTAATTAAGATCTCTATTATAAATTAAAGTGCAATTTTTAGTCACAATATTACATTCAAATTAAATGAAAATTTTCAGTATTCTTATATTTTTTTCAATCCTTGAACAGAAGACATTAAGAAATTTGAGTACAGATATTAAGAATTTAGTTCAGTATATAAAATAATATCAAAATTCAATTCATTTTCCATTAAAATATTTTTTAATATATTTTTATAATATTTTTTATATGTACAGTATCTTAAGAAGTAGTTGACATTTGCATTAATTAAATTGCATAGTATGCATATGCAAGAATCTTATTTCATGTAATATATTTTTATTACTATGCAATTCGTAAGGGTTATACTGTTAATTTTTCAAGTTGCTTTAGGGCTTGAATCATTAGAAGCTGTCTGTTATACTTAACCTTGCAACAAATGAAAGAAACTTATTTAAAAATTTTATGGTGATACATCTACAGGGGTGCCACTTCTATCCTGGAAATGCATTTCCATTTTATAAAACTGTGATTCAAAAATTAAGTCTTAAATTTCCTATCAATCAATAATGTAAAAATAAGTTAGTTAAAGGGAACATTTGAGATAGTCTGATCTATACTATGCAAGATTTTTTTTTTTTCATTACACAACTTTGTTAAATTAGTTGTGACACCACCTGAAAACTTCTTTTTCCTTTGAAGTTTTTAAAAGCATTTCTGCTGTTAATAAAGTTTAAATAAAAAATTTTATACTGGAATTTGACTTAAAAATATTGAATTGTCAGTTCTGGAATTCTAACAAACTAATTATGAGAGGTAACATAATCAAGTATTTCTATTGTCAAAACTTTTAAAGCAAAAATAGCATAGTTAATTAAAAAAATTATCAAGTTTCTGTAAAAAAAAAAAAAAAAAAAAAAAAAAAAAAACTAATCAAAAGTTTACTATGTTTAGTTTCTAATTAGAATAATTTCATAAATGAAATTATTTGCCATATCATTTCTTGCTCAATAATTTTTTAATTAACAGTATAGTAGAGTTTCTTAGAAATATAATGGTAACATATGTATATATTAACACATTTATAATAGAATCATCTAACATTGGAAAAATAAGAACTGAAATCACTGTTCTTAGAACACTAGGATTCCAATTTATTATTAGTTCCAAATTATTATGTAGTTATTATTCCTTATTATTAAGAAGAATAAAATAAAAGTATTGAAATTAAATTTCAGTTAAATATTTTTATTCTATTCTTGCTAAGTTTAATAAAATGAATTGCGTGTTCCATTTAAACTTTTCAGTAAAAGGCACGTAATCAAAATTTTAAATCTACACTTTTAACTTTGAAATAAAACTAAAAGTGTATTCTTACAGTGTCTTTAACAATACTATTTAATTACTTAAATTCAATTTTATTAATATTTTATTTAATTTGATTCTGATTCTTTAACAAAAGGTGCAAAAAATTTAGAGAAATAAATTCTTTATTATATTTTTTTTTCAAAATATTAAAGCTAAATTTATTAACATTTATAGTTAACCATCGATACACGTTTTTTTTATTAGATCCAACCGAAATTTGTTAGGTAAAAATCGGAATTTAAATTTAGAATTAATATTAAAATAATTAATTTGCATTTAAAAAATACGCATTTCGTTTTTCCCTAACTGCAGTTTTGTGGAGAGCTAAATCAGATTTGTGTTGGAAATAGGCTTATAATTGCAAAATATCCAACTCAGTTCTTGATAAATAATTATATTTAAAATAAAATTTATGACGAAACTACATTAAAGCTTGAAAGTTAATCAGTACTATTTTCTTATAAGGGCCACATCCCCTAATCTAAATTATTTGATAATCATGTAAACAATTTAAAGATATATAGGATTCATAAAATTTATAGGCCAAGAGGGAAACTAAGACTTCAAATACTTATTTTTACAAATTTTACTTCCATAAAAAATTTAGTACACACGTAAAGTACTTTTGACAAAAAATTTTTTCACGAAGGAGAAATTTTACCAAATAGAAGGTATCTCCTTTGAAGAGCAATTTATTATTTTTTTTAAATAAGAGTTCATGTTTAACATTTATTTCTCTGCTTTTGCACTAAACAATGAACAATTTGTTTTGGAATTCATATTAATTTATCTGTCAAAGGAAACTGAAACTTCAAATGCTTTTTTACAAAAAGTAACGTTTTTTTACTTTCATTAGAATTTAGTTAATGTGTAAAATTCCATAGAAAAAGAAAAAATGGTACCAAAATTAAGCTTTTTTTTTTTTTTTTTTTTTCCAAGAAAAGGAGAAGGTACCAAATATACAAGGTTACTTTGATTAATCATTTAAATAAGAATTCTAGTTTAACAGGTTGTTTCTCTATTTTTAAACTAAAAAATGATTAACAATTATTTTGATCCCACCATTTCAGAACCAAACACGATTGGTTTAGTTTTCAGTAAATGTTATTTTATAATTTTCCATTTTTTCTTTCTTTTACTGTTATTGAAGTAACTAATTTAAAGTACTTTAATATTTAGTATTTTTGCAAATAAACTGACAAATTTCTTATATTCTAAAACATTTCTTAAAAGTTCGTTTTAATTTTCATTAAATGCGAATATAGATTAAAGAAACAATATGAAATGATTTGGCTGAAATTGTGCTAAATTTTCTGGTTAACGGAAACTGCAAATTTATTCTTGAAAGTATATACTTGTACATCAATAGTTAGTATATAGTTCAATAATTTAGTATATACTTCAATAGATATAAGAAATTATACATTAGTAAGGTATAATAGTAAGGTTTGGTATAAATTAGGGTAATAGGATACCCTTTGGTTCGGCGAAACATTTGGCAATATATATTGGCGATAAGATTTAATGTCTGGTAACCCTTGCAGTTTCAGCTCTTTAACTAACATAGTTTTATGCAAAGACCTATAACTATTAGTCTGTGGTTTTAGGGTTCTCAGTTTGTTAGTAAAATTTTCGCGCCTGTCCCAGCGTCAAAAAATAACCAAAAAAAAAGAAAAGAAAACGCAAGGGTTACTCTAAAGTAAACTTTTACCTAATATTAAATATACATTAATAAAAGTATACTGAGATGTTCAAGTTATACAGATTTCCAAAAGTATATATATTTCCTAAGTGATGAATCAATGGAATTTGATTATCATGTAATTGAAAGCAATAACTGCCATCTAAAATCATGAAACTCTTCTTGTTTTTTTCAATTAATAACTATTAATTTATTTTTTAATACAAAAATTTTGAAATTTATCATTCCTTAAAATCAGATCAGTAAATCAACTTTTTCCTCATAAATGCTTAAAACACGACAGTGGAACAAGAAACTAATTGTTTTTAAATTCTTAAACAATTTTAAATCACGTTTCTAAAATAAGCATGACACCTCATTCAAAAATAACTTTAGTAAACAAACAGTCAATATGGCAGCCTCCATACGGTGTTCTACAAAATATAAATTTCTGTTAAAAGATTATCCTAATCGTAAATTTGATTCATTTTTCATGAAAAACTTCAGACATTTACTGCTTTATAGTAACCGTAAATACTCTACGAAAAGATTAAGTTCATTTGAAATTTGTGTGGATACTGTTCGGTACAATTACATTTTACTAATTTAATATCGTTGAAAACATAAATCTGCTTTGTTCTCTGATTTAAATATTCCTAATTTAATTCAGATAAGGTTATTGATACATTTTTATTTAAATTTATTTGAGTTACAAAACTGAAAGCAAATTAAATTTTATTGCCTAAAAGATGTAAAATGTTATGTTGACGACGTTACTTGTATAATTTTTGGTTAGACTATACTTTAGGGTGCCCCTTTGAATCTCGCCAAATTGTGATCGCGATTGATTGCCAAGCTGGGCAAAACCCAATTATATCCTGATTGCAACAGATTGTTCTGTGCAAAAAAAATCCTCAAAAAAATCGACAGCCAAATAAAAATCGCCATGTTTGCTAAGTGGGCACCCTAAAATATAGTTTTACCTAATTGTTTTCCAAGTTAAAAACGGCGAGATTATTGGCGAAATTTTGAATATGTCGCCAAGGGTGTGCGTACAATAAATTTAAGGTAAAAATTATTTTTAGGATATTATCACTGTTAACAATAAGGTGGATCAAAGTAGGAATCAACTTATGATTCTTGTAGAATAAATAACAATCTAATTTTGATATATTACAATAATTAATAGCTATTAACTAGTATGCATTTTTTCTTCAAATTCATTCATTCCAAAAACTTATGGCATTGATTTTAAACTGTTTATTTCATAATTAATGAATTTTTTTAAGAACAATTATATAAGAATGTTTTTTCTTGTTGTTGTTGTACCTCGGATAAAGGTATAATTTTGAGGCCCTTTTATATTTTTAGCTTATGATAAATATGCATTTAAGTAATGAAAGTTCATTAAAAAGTATAAGCTATAAATATTAAAATAGAATAAATCTGACTAGAAAAATTTCATACATAATTGCATTGTATCAAGTATTAGAGAAGGAATCAAATTCCTGGAGCACTTTAAAGAAGAATGAAGTTATCACTCAGTATGTTGGAAACAAAGAAAAATGCTATTTTAATTTAGCTGACTGACTCGAGAATAACTATTCTGAATTTTTGAATACAAATATTTTGCTTATAGTTAGAACTGGAGGCTCTTATTGCCAAATGTAAAATTGTTTTAAGATAAACTGTGCTTGACAGTAGTTTTGTCAACAAGTAGAATTATCTATACCTTGAATCATTCTTGTATTTTATGTTTTGGGATTAAACCATCTCTTGTTTTGATTTTAATGTATTAATATTTTATGTAATAAGTAGTTATATTGTTTTATTGTTAGCTATATTATTACAGTTAAAATTATAAGATCTAACATATAAAAAAATTAATTTCGTAAATATTAAAATATATAAATAACATGGTTTGAAAAACAAATTAAATGAATTAAATTTTTGATCAAATTAAAAATTATCGAATTACAAAAAATTTTCAGTCATTATTAATTGTAACCAATAGTAACATATAGAGACATGACTAAAGGCACATACTAATTTAAAAGAAAGGAATTTAAAGATTTTAAATCAGAAAATACTTTAAAAAATATTCCATCAAAAATTAAATTTGAATTGTGAATCAAAACAAATAAGTAATTGAATGCTCCTATCAAATAAAGGTATAATATTCACAATTCAATGTTTATAACTGCTTTGTCTTAAAAAAGATCACAAAATAATTTGATTTGAAAAAAGTTCAAGAACTAATTTATAACTGGTAAAAATGTAGATCATGGAAAAGATGTACAGATATTGTACTTATTAAAAATAATAAAAATCTTGAATTAAAAAACAGCTAAATTAAATCGAGGATAAGATAATCGAGATAAATAGAGGACAAAGTTAAATTAAATCGAGGATAAATAGAAGAATATGATATGTAAAAAGAACATTAAAAAAGAAGTATTTTTCATACTTATCCATAATTATTAACTGTATTCTCTTGAGGTTTAGAAGTACTCACTGAAAAATAGCCTATATAATATGAAAAATCAAAATTTTTGCCAAATATACATTGAAGAAATGTTTAAGGTTATGAATAAGGTCTTAAACAGTTATTCAATGTGGATTTTACGAATATTTTCCTCAATGGTTGAAGTGCATTCAAAGTTTTCCCAATGACTGAAATGCATTCAAACTTCAATAAAAAATTTGTAAACTCATTTGTAAAATATTGTTCTTAATACAAACTAATATCTCAGTTTGTGGGTAGTACACTATTTTTTACCAGTTTTGTTATGTTTTTTACTTTTAGAAAGTTTTTACTTGTTTTTATTCACCTCTATGCACAGTTGGCCAATTCTTCTGGTAAACATTGAAGTTAGTGTTAAGTTACTTACGAAAATAGATAGTGTTCTTACTAGAAAGTTATTAAACTTGTATTTAATTCTGTTATTTGTATTTAATTTGTTAATTGTATGTATTTAATTTAATTCTGTTAATGTTGTGTTTGTATTTAACTCAGTTTTTATTTATGTCATCAATATACTATGATCCATTGGAAATTATCAAAATCAGAAAATGACCCCAAATTTTGTTCCTTAGAATGTGTGGTTTTTTTGTTTTATTCTGTTTTTGCTTACGGAATAATGTTTTAGAAGTCAATTATGTGTCCAAATATACAATTTGAGAAGTGTTATTAAGCTGTGAAGTCTGTCTTTTGAATATAATAAATCACCTTGTGAAACTAGTCAAACTTTTAAAAACACATGTGAAGAAATGGGCTTTTCTATTTTTTTTTTTAAACTGCACATGATTAGATCAATATCTTTAAATGTTAATATTAAGGAGAATTGACATGTTCTAGCTACAAACAGTGCGCATTGTGAAGCATGGGGTGTATATTTAATTAATTTACATTTCAGCAATCCGAAATTTCCGAAGTTGACCATTTCAAATTTGTAAAAAATTAAAATGAAATTGTGATGAGCTTTCTGTTGATAGTATGATTTTATATGGCCATGGCTAAATAGTCTCAAAAACTAAAAATTACAAAAGAATCTTCTGATAAATTTTTTTAAGGTTTTATGTTATTGAATATGAATTTTTTTCACTCTCTTCTATTTTCTCTTAGTATTAGATTTTTCTTAGTTTTATTTGTTGTACACATGAGAGAAATTTTTACAACTCAAACTAATTATGATTTACATTCGATCCTAATAAATCCATTATGATTCAAAACTCATTTAATTTAGCCAGTTTATCAATTGAAAATAATGAGCTAAAAGTATTAGTTCTAATGATGCAATTTTAAAATTTTCTGCACAACAAAGAAGAAAGAAGTATTTATAATCATATGTTAGTTTTGTTTGTTGAATGAGAGCTTAAAACATTAAATAAATATTTTACTACATTATATTATCATTAATTGCTGTGCTAATTATTATGAAAAATTCTTTCATATTGTACAGTAAACTAGTTAATGAAACATTTCATACATTTTTTTATATTACACATTTTACATAAAAAGTTGTTTATGAAATAATAATTAACATTATAAGTTCAGTTTAACCAATCAAACAATGCTTCTTAACAATTTTCATTTCATATTTTGATGGATATGGGGTTGACAAATTAAAGCTGAACTGAGTGCACAACATCTTGCTATATCACATGGTATATGTATTTTATATACTATATATGTATATATATGCATATAATGTATGTTAAATATTTATAGCCATGCATGTATATAATTATAAATTTATTCATCAAAAATTTTCATTTTTCCAGGAAGTTTGATTATGAGAATTATTTGTGTTCATTATTGTTATATGATCCAGCTAGATCAGCTTCATTTGTTATCAGAGCATTTAATGTTGAAGTTTCACAGGTAAGAAAAAAATATATGACATTCAAACTTTGAATTACATTTACATATAATAAAAGCAATATAAATTTTTTATCATGGATTTTATTTATAAAATATTCTTTGACAGTAATTGTGTTTTTATGATGGATAGTTCTGTATAAAAATTTCTAACTAAAATATATTTATTGAAAAAATTCAAATTTTTTTGTTTGCAGAATTAAAATTACTTTCTATCAATTATTTTCCCTTTTTTTTTTCTCTCAAAAACCAATAATTTTGTAATTCTTGTTTATTTACTTATTAATGAAATTTTTATTTCTTTTAATGATAGCTTTGTTTATGACAATTATTTTATGCTTATTTTACATAAACACCAGAAATCTTTCTAGTGAATGGTTATATCATATATTCTGTATTCTTAATAAAATTAATTTAATTACTTTTATGTAAGAAAACTGTAAATACAAAACTAATATTTATAAAATAAATTTGGAATAGAAGTTTATGAATTTAAATTCAGTAATTGTTATGGTTTGTTATTATTTATATAGTTATTTTTATTATATTATTTAGCATTCTCATTTAAAGGATTTATGTCTATCATATTTTCTGTTTTTAGATTTAAAATTTATACCTTTTAATACTGCATAATTTGTTCTTTGTCTTCAATGAATATCAATGATCTTTGTTATGACAGCTGAATATTGAATTAAATAATCATATGATAACATACAATATACAAGTTAAAATTAATTATATATATTTTTTATTAAATAGGAAAATTCCATTAATTTTATATGCTTGAAAACAATCTCTTATTTACATGTTGGTTAAAGGGAGTGACAAATATATAAAACAGACTATTGCTTTGTAATTAAAATGTAATATTATTTAAAATCAAATTTTAACTAAAATAGTGTTATGATGAGAAAAATGCTGTGATTTCATTTAATACATTAATTAATTGTCAGTACAGGTTAAAAACTGAAAAAAAACAAATGAATTTCAAATTTTATTAATTTAATTAAAGTGTCATTGGTTTGGATTTACTATTGTTGCAACAATATAAGATTTTACTAAAAATTGAGAATATTTTGAATATATTTATTGTATAATACTGCAGCATACTGAGGGAAACAATTATTATATTTCATGTAAAGCATTATTAAAAAAATGTTATAGTTTCATTTAAGTGTATAAATTTCTATTCAATCTGTATTAAATGATATTTTTGTTTTTCTGATATTTTTTGTTTTAGATTACAATGTTTACAACGCGAATAAAATCATTAAATTTTAAGTTCTTGTTAAATTAAACAATAACTTAAGTTTGTTTTTTATCATGTTGGAGATTAATTTTTCAAGCATTAATATTAAAATATAATTATCATTAATTTGGAAAATTTTATTTTTTGAAAAATAATTTGTATTATTTAAATATTTATGCAATTGTTTTGAGTAACAGATATTCCTCTGTTTATGTTTGTTAAAAGCGAATAAAAGTAGTTATTTTATTAGTTTTGAAAAGAATGCATTGTTAAAAATTTATTTTATTTTTTTTATTGTATCTTTTAAAGGTTAGAGATCTAGTATCTACACCTGCAATTGGTGAAATGAGAATGCAGTTCTGGAAAGATGCAATAAATAAAACATTTTCTGTAAGTTTAAACTTCATAAAACATTTATTATTTATTTTTCATATTCAAATATTTATATCTATTTATACTTTTTTAGGGTAATCCCCCTGAGCAACCTATTGCATTAGAATTGGCAAAAGTAAGACTAAATTACAGTATAATGCATGAATGATTTTACTAAAATAGATATAACAATATGTTTTGATATGATTAAATTCCTTTTTAGTAAATTTGAGCAAAAAGCTCATTATAATGAAGTAAAAAGAAACATTCTTTTAAAATTTTATTTAAAACCCTGTGTTGAAAATTCTTTACAAAATAAATTGTTAAGCAATTTATTTCATACTTTGTTTTCTCAGAAGATGTTTCTATCTAGCATTTTTCAAACTATAAAATTAATATTTTAAATGCAATGTGTTTGATAAAACTTGTCTTTTTTATTTCCTTTAATAATAAAACTAAAGCCAATCTGACTTCATATAATCTGTGGATTTTGAGTCAGTTTTAGTGTTTCATATCAATTAGAAGTTATTCTAAAGAGTATTTGCAGAGTTAGGGCAAATTTCTTGTATTTTAATTGATAAATTTCTGCCTTGACATATTTTTTATTGTTATAAGCATAATGCTGTAAGTTATACATTATAAAGTTTTTTAGATTTAGAATGATTTTTCAGCTAAACTTTAAACTGCCTTGCTGTTATTTCTTATAAAATCTGAGAACATTAATTCTGAACTAACAAAGTAATCTGTAAGAAAATATTTTTAAATCTTATTTCTTTCTTTGTTTATGTAAAAATTTATTTGATGTAGAGGAACGTTTTTTGTACTAAGTATTTTATACTTTGAATTACAAAAGCTTTAGATCTTATCCCTCATTTACTATTATTTATTGAAATAATTTTATGAAATGAAATTTTATGATATTTTAA
>JAPDSC010074522.1:0-18891 GCA_026290005.1 Latrodectus geometricus | reverse complement strand
ATATATATATATATAAATTTAGCTTTTAATCACCTTTTTTTACCTAAAAATATTCATGATATACAGGTTAAGAAGAAACATTTCGAAAAAAACAAATCACTTTGACATAATAAGTGAGTTTCGGCTTTTACAAACTATAGAAAACTTTTACAAAACTATGTAATATTGTAAATTTTTTATTAAAATAACTTCATAAAAATAACAAATTTATACAATTGTATGTAAAATATGCGTATAAGATAAAGTATATTCAAATATGTATAAATATGTAATACATTACAGCAAAATGTTCTGTTTTAAAAAATGAGAACAAATTAAATGGATTGTTTTGTATCATTATGTTGAGAAATTTAAAAAAATTAGAAACAATCATTAGTGATATTTGATACTAAAATTGATAATTAAAATTAGTTAATTGTTAAGCTTCCAAAAAAATTTAAATAAACTTTTTGATTACAAATTCACTATAAAAATAATAACATAGCATAAAAGTTATTACATTAATTCAAGCAAGACATTTTACTTCAAAGATAGAATATCTCATCAAATTGTAGTGCAAATAATATAATTGTTCAAACGAACAATGTTTATTATAGTAATACGTTGAAAACATCTTGTTTTATTAATCCATTATAATCAATCTCCTTTAACAAATGTATTAAATAAAATTTGAATCACCATTTGAGATGCAAACTTTTTCTTGAATATAAAATTTTGTCTGAAAAAACTATGACAGAAAACTATAACGCATTCAGTTGGTCTTTGAAGCGGAAAGAATAACATCTGTTGTAATTTGTCATCCCAACTACGATGCATTTCCTGCTGCTATACACTCACGTGACAAGTCATGTGACGGAAAAATATTATTTGTTTTAAATCATGTGCAAATAGTTAACTTCCAGATATTATTTTTTAATTTAAACTAAGCGAAAACTTTTAGCAAGTATTAAAAAATGGGTTTACTTTTACAATAGTTCCTTTTCTTTATATGTTAAGTGTTTTAATTCTAATTAAACAATTGAAAAAGGAAATAATTTTAAAAGATACTTTCTGGATTTTTCCCTTAGTTTTAAATTTAAACAACATTTATAAATATTTTACATAAAATTTTAGAATACAGGAAATTGCGATGTAGCTAACATGATAAAAGTGAATTTTTTATATACAAAAATGAACCCAAAATCAAATTAATTAAATACAGAAAATTCTTAATTGATCTGATATTGATTGCATAAATTAAAATCTGTTTTGACATTTGTATATATTACAGCTTATAATACATATTATTATCAAATTTCGCATTAATGATAAAATGAATGAGAATTATGATGTTATGCATATCCAATTTTTATTTAAAATTATACAAAAAATTTTAAAAAAACTGGAATTTTCTGGGTAAAAAATTTAAAATAAATCAACTTCCCCATCAAAGTAATTATTTCCTTAATCTAAACTATTATGCCATATGAAGCAAAAATAATATTACAAATGAAATATTATGAAAATCATTTTAAATTTAAAAATTATTAAAAATTTAAAAATATTGTAGTTAAAATTAAAAATATTTTCAAAAATGTTTATATTAATTTTTAAAGTAAAAATGCCTTCTTTATAAAAACATGCATCGTGTACTAAAACTATTCAAATAATTATAATATTATTATAAATGCTTTAAAACCTTAAAATCTATTTTTTATTTATTCCAATTTACTGACATATTAATTTTTAACCTTTTTAACGTCATAATTCTGCTTGGTATACAAGTTTTCAGATTATTTCAATTCGTTTTTATCATTATTTTTTTTGATAGCCATAAACTGTCATTTGAAAATACTTTTCTCTTTTAGTCCTTTAACCATAGATTTCTCTTTTGTGAAAATAACACACATTTTCCTGAATATATAAATATTACATATATTTCCCCCAATTTAATCTAATAATATTAAATTTACTCTCTCTAATATTAAATTACTAATATTAAATTACTTCTCTATCTGCTTCTAGGTATTTAAATTTGTTGTGGATTGATAGTTCTAATTTAAATAATATTTATTTTCTAATTAATAACACAAGTAAAATTGATTAATTAATTTAATTTGTAAGTTATTATTTAAAAAATTTTAATTATCATTTCTTTTCTTTTTTTGAAAAAAAAAACTCAAAATATAAATTTTTGTATCATAAATTTACAGACCTAAATTTTATTAATTTAATTACTTCCGATTATTAATACTTTATTGAATGTATTAGCTATTATTCACAAATTAAGTAACACTATCCTTCAATAATAGTTTTACTAGACTTAAATATTTAATTTTTTTAAAAAACAATGTATATAACAAAACAATATATATAAACAATATATATTTATAAATATTTTGTTTTATTTAAAAGGCTTAATAAAAAATTAGTTAGAAACATATCAATTTCTTGTTTATTAAGAATTTAAGAACTAAACTGTTCTAACAAAATTAAAAATTTTCATGTCTAAATAATGTTAATTTGATTCAAAAATTAGTTTTTTTTAAATTTTTTTTGTTTGTATAGTGTATTATATTTATTTTAGTTTTTTAAATATATCATGAACAATATTATTTTATAGTTTAAATTAAATTTCTTTTATAATAGAAAATTAACGCAAAAGTGAATGTATACTAATTTGTGCTATTCTCGCTTTCAAATATTTTATAAAACACAGCATTTTTATACTTTATATGTGCTCATATAATTGGTTAAACTTTACATTCTATGACATTAAAGGCGAGTTTTCACTATTCTTGAAAGATTTTCCAAATAAATGTTGGTATTATATACATAACTTATTGTTTATTTGTGAATGCGAGAAAAGTTTTGAATTAAACATTGCGAAGTAAATCTAATGTTCTCAAATTATAAAATCTGCTACAAAATTTATGACTTTTAAACTATTTTATTTAAGTTAGGCAAAAAAAAAAAATTATTTTCGTACTAAAATTCTCTAGTTTTTACTACTTTAATTTATAAACATCTTGAAAAATGCTTTCTATAGATTTCAAGCACTATTTTGTTAGTATTGTTAGTCAAGAATTGTATTGTTTAACTATATAACCCAATATTATATTTATCAAAAATCTAAATAGGTAAGAAAAAAAATTATTTACTATAAATGTAATGTAAATTAATGTTATGTAATATGCAAGCATTAATAATATCACCACATTTTATTTTATTGATAACCATTTTTATGCATGAAAAAGTCTTAAAAAATTAAAAGTACCAATAAATGATGCATGATTGTATTCATAACTATTTATTTCCACTTATTGCCATAGAGAAAAACAAAATTATGATTCCTTCAATCAAATCCCTTTATCTATTATTTTGGAAATGATACACATCTAATCTGCAGTTCTTTATTGGTTTCTTTCATTTTTCTGTAGTAATTTCTACATACATCTCACTATCAGATTAAATCATTTAGGTATAAATAATATCAGAAGCAACGATTAGATAACAAAAAAAGATGATAGGCATTTCCAATATGGCCATCCTCGACAAGAATGCAAGGAATTTCCAACATGAAATAAATATCATCTTGGAAGTAAACGGCAAGAAACAGGAATTATCTTAGTTATTATCAGTGATGGAATTTTTTCTGGGTATTGTCGAAATTTCTGCCTGATAACCCTTTTTATTCATTTGTGAATAGCAAAACATTTAACCACATTCTAAATAAGCTTTGAACTCTGGAAAAAATCTGTGATAAATTTTCACTTTTTCGATGCAGTGTCACATCTTTTTAACCGAATTAGAGAAGAAATAATAAAGGTAATTTTTTTATTCTTGTTGCTTTTACTATAAGCGTTGCAAATTTTTCTCATGTTTTGTTTTCATTTTTTTTATTGAATAATTTTTATTTAATATTCGTGAGTTTCTACATCGTAAGAAAATATTTAGTATTAGTATATTGTATAAAGAATGTTATTCTTCATTAGGCTACGGTGTTCCTAAAAGTTACATATGGTTAATAAATTTTGTTCATTAAATTATACTATTGAAAATGATTAAACTTTCCTAATAACTTATTCCGTCATAAACTATCTCAATATCATCAATCACCCACAGTGCTCTAGTTGAGAATGCTTAGTTTAGGTTTCTAATGTTTTTCGTCAGTTTCAATTTTTTTACACAAAAAAAAATATATAAAGATTGTTTTCTTGTTTGATAAAGTGGACAGAATTACATCTGTAACAATTTGGCACTTCAGTTATGGTGTCAGATAATCGATTACACCATAATTGAAGTGCCAAATTGAATGGATTATTTATTTATTTGATAAAGTGGACAGAATTACATCTATAGCAATTTGGCACTTCAACTATCGTGCCTGATAATCAAGTCCACTGAGACACAAATGTTGTTTACTTTATACAGATTGCATATTTACCTATATTTATTTTTAATCAGAGCAATCGAAATCTTTTTCATACTAAAATCTGAATATTCAACTTTATTATATCTTATAGCTCAAAGTTAAATAATACTACGACAAAATCATTGTTTAAAGGTAAATGTCTCACACTTTCCATAGGTATATTTCTATATGTTTAATTAAGTTATAAACGTAAATAAAATTTGAGAATATTTAAATGTAAAATTTTAAATAAATGTGGAAATATAATTATAAATATAGAGGAATATAACATAAATATGCATACATGTATGTATTATCTGCTAACTATTCTTTAATTTTAGTTAGCAGATAATACATACATATATACATAAATTTTACTTTTAAAGTACCAACTGATATATCGATGAACTGATATTTTTCATCGATTCATAAAGTTCTAAATGAGAAGTTATTTAAATATCTTGACTGTAAATTATTTAATAACTAAAATCATTACTCCTATGTAAAACTAGTTTTTCCAATATATGAGTAGAAAGAAAGAATGAAATATATTTCCATATTCTTAATTTAATAATTTTTGATTTTTTTCTTAGCATTTTTCAAGTTATTTAAATTAGTGAGGCATTCATAAATCTAATTTAAGTGACTGTTCGTTAATTAAAAACACAAATAAAATTTGATTTTTCACTTCATTTGTTTAAATGATAAAATTTGCAAAGTTAAAAGATATTCTGTTTCTTACCAAATTCGCAAAAAAATTCAAAATAATGCTAATGTAGTAGCAAATCGATACTAATTTAATTTTTCGTATAACAATACAGTTTATTAATTAATATTCAGAGTATGTGATACTATTCTTCAATAATTTTACTTCTCATAAATATTGAATTTAATTTCAAAACTTTATTTATTAAAAATAACTGTATTTCCACACCAATGAAGCAAAAATAGATGATTTAATTATATTTTGTACTTTCCATTGTTAAAATTAAAATAATTCATAAAAAATACCTTAAAATCAGCAGATGAAGGAAAATTTTAATAAAATTAATAGGAACAAAGTCAATATTAAGTTCAGTAAAAAATTAAAATTTCTAACCGAGTTATATATTTAAATATCTAACAATGTAAATTATTGAAAAATTAATAAAACTATAAATATTATCTAATTTATCTATTAGTTTTTTCTACTTAAAGAATTTTAATTTTAAATTTAATTTTCTTTCATACAAATAACATGTAAAAGAATATAATTTTTATAGTCTTAATTGAATTTATTTAATTTCTGAATATGCAAAGAAGGATGTATTAGGTTGGGGAAAAAGTAATCCATTATTTTTTCGGTAGACGTCTGTAGTGATCGATATCTCGTGAGGTATCTATCAAACAATTTCAGATTTATGCTCGTTGGAAAGGTGACATTTGACACTAAAATATCCTCTTACGGTTTTTTGTTTAATTACTTCAGTTACGAGTACAAGGTTTTAAAAATGAAAGACAACAAACAGAAAATTCGATAGATTTTCGTTTTTCTCTTGTAACGGCGAAAAAGATAGCCGGGTGGCTAAAATTGTGAAAGGTGTTTATCGTCCTATATAAGACTGCAACTACCAGTTACGTATAATTTTTTGTTTCGTCGATTCCGTTCGGGTATTTTTGATGTTAGAGATGCGCCTCGCATGTGGATACAGCATCGTCGAAAATGTCTATAAAATATCAAAAATGATCGAAGTTAACCGCATGTCAGCAGTCGTAACGCGCAAGACCTAAAAATCTACATGAAAGCTGTTTTAAACCTTTTTACAAAGTGAATCCAAAAGAAGTTACATAAAGTTCACGTAAAAATAATGGATTTCTTTTTTCCCCAACCTAATATTAAGGCCTAAGTTTTACTATTTGATTATAAAGTTTTTCTAATAAATATTGATAACACAATTATTTTTTATATTTTCAATATATGTTATCTATTATAAAAAAGATATATTCTTAAGATCATATTTGTGCATGATAAACAGTTTGGTAGTTTTTGAAAACGTTTTGCACTAAATTGAAAATTTTAACTTTCACTGCTTTAATAAATAAATACTTCAAAGAAGTTTTCTCTCAAAGTATTATTTTATTACCTGAAATAGTAAAAATAAATTTCAGAAAATTTATTATTATTATAAGCAATACTATAATTCTTTAAAATATTTCGATATAAAAGTGAGAAATCATTCACCATGAATATAATATTAACAACAATATAATATAGTAATATTATACTGTTTCATTTTATTGGTAACTACTTTTATTGGGATGTATGAAAAATTTTTAAATATGTCGATGATCGAAGAAAACTCAATACTTAAATCCTCTCCATTTATTATTATGTATGAATAGGAATACTACTATTTTTTCAATCAAATCAATTTATCGTTTCTTTTGGATATTTTTTTGTCGCGTTGGAGCCAGGCTGGCATAATGGGGTGCGCTGCTTCACTTTTTAAGCTGAACCATAATTTGGTGAGAAGTCCAATTTCCTCAGTACGCATATGCCATGGGTATCCGTTTATAGAATAGGCAACCATTCATACTTCATTCATACAAGGCAAGGACAAAACAGGAGAGAGAGAAAGAGAAAGTACATCCATGCCTAAACCAGGATTCAAACCCAGGACCTCCCTATCCGCAGTCAGGCACGCTGATCATTAAACAGGTGGGCAGATTGGATATGATTTGGATATTATGCACCTGTATAATCTGTTTTAATTAGTTTCTTTGGTTTTGTGCAGTAATATATGCTATTAGATTACTAGATTAAATCATATCATTTAGAAATAAATAATTTAGAAGCAGTAATTATAGTTAACAACAATGATGAAAAATATCTCTAACATGGTCATTCAAAACAAGAATCTAAGGAATTTCTTACATGTAACAAATATTACCTTGACACTCAACTGCAAGAAACATGTTATTCTTAATGATTTTTTTTCATCTAAGTATTATCAAATTTTATGTTTGACTACCTTTTTACTTTATATGGATAAAAACATCAAACAGTTTTCAATTTTTTTCGAACTCGTGAGAAAAATTGAGAAAAAAGCCAATTCTACACTTTTTTAACCGAGTTGTAAAGCATAAAAGTAGCTTTCTGGGGAAAACAATTTTTAATTTAACCGTTCAGCATTATATTCCTTTTTTTATCTTTACTTTAATTGGATTATCTTTAGTATTTGCATATTTTTGTAAATTATTTGGTGACAATGTAGTCTGGATTGAGCAGTTTCATCGAAGCTGTCTGAACTGAATACAGTAAAAAAGTGATTTTAACTTTAATTCTAAAGTTTGTTTCAAATTACTTCAATTTTGATGCAAATTACTTTACAATATTCTTTTCTATTTTTAAGTTAATTTTGAAATTAATGTTCCCGAATATTTTTTAAGGAATAATAGCATGAATTTTTATAAGCAAAAATGAATTTAAATATAAAATAAATAATTAAAATATAAAATGTTTTCATATAATATAATTTTCAAAAATATTTTTATCAAAAAACCAGAAAGCTGTAAGGAAGGATTATTTCCTTAAATTTTGTATATAGATCATAATTATTAATTAAGATACAAGTTTATTAATTATGAATATATTCTTAAGAACTTCAAAGATTCAAAATGTTTTCCTATTAATATCAACAATTAAATACTCCAAGCCATACAAGCGGAATATTTCTACAATCAGCTTTTACTCAAAAATATGTTTAATATATTATAGCGATAATTTTGAATCATTCTTGATACATGAGAACACAAAAAAGTTTAGTTTATTTAAAAAAATGATGCAATTTGTAATTTTTTTATTGAAATAAACTACGTGAAATAAAACTCACTGCTTCAGTGATATTTTAGCATCGTTGACTGAACTTTGCGCAGAAAATATTCATCCATCATTCGAAGCATAAAGTAATTCGTGGTCATTTGTCATGCTGAGGCAATGTCAATAGCAATGATGAATTTCCTGTGATCACACGAGATATGTTTGTATAATTTCAATTGATATATATTACAGATGTAAGATATATTACAGATAATTGATATATATTGCTGATACGTAGGAAATGTTCTCTCTATAAGATGAATGATCTCAAAACTAATATTTACTAGATTTGGTCAAATATTTAGACACCAATCACTTGAGTAAAAGAAATATGTACTTGTATACAAAATATATTAGTGGATTTTAGAATACATGAAGAGATATTTTAATACCCCGCTTGTTATGTGGTAGTTACAAATCAATTAATCAATGGAGGATATGATATTCCAGTGGTATTTTTAATTAATACATAAAAAAAACTTACATTTCACTATCGAGGTTTAATTATTTAATAAAATGAGTAAAATATTCTTATGTTTATCATTAGTATAAGAATGTCACTAGCTAAGAACTCAATTTGAAAATGTTTTTGTAACAAATATTCATCAGAATTTAATTCTTATCAAGAAAATTTAATAGAAAATAATAAGATATTCTTGGCTAATGTTCACATCAGAACAACTTGATTTTACATCTCTAAAAATATAATATTTGAGTATTTTTATGTTAGGTCATTGAATGTTTGCCAAAAAATTTTAACAATTATAAACTATCAAAACAAACATGTAATAAGTTTAGATCTTTAACGAAAAACTGTTGAGACGCTAATTATTTTATTTCTAGTATAAATGTTAGTTATGAAATTTTATATTTAAAATGAGTTGCTATAATAATAGAATCTTATATGATATAGAATATTATGTCATTTTTACTTAAATTTTAATAGTCTGCTAATATTACAACAATAAATAATTGTTACTGGAAAAGAACTTGTTATTTTTGTTACTCATGACACTTGGTGAAGAAACGCCCACCGTTAGGGACTGGGCGAATGAAGTCAGAAAGAGCGTCTTCCGTATTTGAATAGAGCACCGTCATTCGAAAGTGGAAGAGCGACTTTGGATCATAGATGGCAGCACCTCTTGGTCTTCCTATTTAGAGATTGAGGCCAGAGAAGACCAAAGGACTGCCTCCAAACACTCCCAGAAGTATTAGTTTAGAATGGGAACATGGAGGACATTGAGATCCGTCATATTTTACGTCGCCAGTCGCCATTAGTGAACATAACAGATCTTCGACTAAGCTACTTCAGCTACAAAGTAATTGTTTTCTTACTCAATCACCCTTTACTGTGCATCGTATCGCTTACTAATTTATTACATTTTTATTGTCACATGCACGTCAATTTTTTCGCCATTTTAAGGTACGTATATAAATAAAAAAAAATGGTTGTAATACTAATATTTTAAGTTTTAGAGTCACATATTTTCCAAATATTAATTTGCAAACATCAATATAAACTTTAAAAGAAGAAACTCCTTAAAATTAAAAAAAATTAATAAAATAAATCCATTAGAAATTCAGCTTTTCAGAATCAATAAAGCGTATTTTAATTTTATAAGATTTATATATTTAATATATTGTTATTCACGTATATATATGTGTGTCAATACAAACACAGAAAACTTATTTATTTTGTAATTGAAAGAGACGAAAATTACAAATTAATGTTTTATTGTAAGTCTCTCTTATTAAAAGAACTGCTCTATTCTTTATATACGATTTGTAAACATACATCCCAATACTACATTCTTGAGATTTTCTGGCGATAATTTATGCATCATCAGGAAAGAGCAACTTGCCCGTTTATGAATAAAAAAACATGAATGAAGCAGCCATCAAATGCAGGAAGATAAAGGAAAAGACGAACAAGAACAAATATAATCTTGGGAGTCAGCAATGAAAAGATAAAGGAATAGTAAGCTATATACACATTGGCGTATTCTCAGATGAATATCGCCAAAATCTATACTGAGACTTCTTTCTGCTTTATCCTAAGAACAAAAATTTCAGCAACATTTCAAAAGGGCATCGGACCCATGAGAAAAACGGCAATAAATTTCCGCTTTTCCGGGAAACACACCTCTATTACTGAGTTAGAAACTGAAAGAAAAATTTCCGGAGAAATATTTGCCTTTTCTTATTTCCATTTTGTTCTGGTTTTCATCTCTCGCTTAGTTTGTATTTATTTAATCTCAAGGGAATTAGTTTTCAATTTTTCAAAAGTCTGCTGATTTCGTTGTCCTCCTAGAATGAGAATGTTCCCCTAGGTTGTGTATTTTGAAATGAAAAACATGTAAGAGAAATATAGTTGATTTTTATTCAATCACTTTAATATTCAATTCTGCTACAAATATTTTTAATCTAAGGAAAAATTGTTTGTTTGTAATTCTCTTCTGTTTTCTCCTTAATTTCGGAAAATCTTCAAAACAAAGGTTAATATAATGCATTATTTCACGAATTTTAAAAAACTGAAAAACTATTATGTATTACCATCTCATTTATCAGGAATCAAATAATTTACCCATACTTAACTCAGAAAGTTGGTAGAAAAATTTATAGTTTTAAGAATCAATAAAAATAATAATAAAAGTATATAACTTGTAAAAATGAAAGAAATTTCTTAAAGTATTCTCTTTGCAAAAATTGAAAATAGAAAAGTTCCTATAAAGCAAAATGCGTAGTCCATCAGAAATATCCAATTATAAAAACAAAACTGAGGGGCCATAAAATGTTTATATCCTATCTTAAGATGTTACATTGCATTCTAAATAATATGCGCAGAATAAAATAAAGTTATTATCAGTAAAATTTCAGATATTTGAAATAAATAAGTTGCTTTAAGGTATTTGAAATCTTACTATATATATAGTTACTGAAGAAAATTCTCAAGAAATGCCTGAGAAAAATATTTTGTTTTGATTACAGTAGAAAGTTTAAATAAACTAGCAGAATATCTTAAAATATAGTTAAAGTTTTTTCTTGGAAATATTACCTTAGTTAAAAGATAAAAAACCGCCCATTACAAAGCTTTATAGCATTAAGATTCAAAAATATTCTTATAAGCATTTTTTTAAACCTTTGCTTATTATTTTTTTTTAAAAAAATGTAATGTGAAAATTGGGAGGATTATTTTCTGAAAAGACCTTTATGAGGAATAAGTCTATATATAAGTTACATTCAATTCCTTATTTCCAAGTAAAACTGAAGAGATTATTTCAGCTTCAAAGCTGCTAAAACTGTCGTATTATATTGAACCAGTTGATGGTTCATCAAAAAATGTTTCTGCCAATATGCAAATAACAAAATTTAATACTTTTGAAAAATTCTTGAGAGAATGGTTGTTTGTGGCTATTCATATCCCATAAATTTTTGAAAACTAACAAAAACAATTTTTCATGAATTAAAAAAATAGTTGACATTGATGCCTGATTAAAACCTTGGGTATAAAAGATGTGCAATATTACTTAACAATTAGATAAAATAGCTACATATTACTTCGTAATTTTAAATTCATCAGCGATAATCAAATGATACTATGTAAATTAGTAATATATATTAGTTTAGTAAAATACTTGTTGATGTGTTTTTACAGCAAAAAATAATTTTCCTTTAATTCACTTTTTATTTGAATAAAGTTCTAAAAATAATTTTAAAGTATCTAAGAAACCCTTAGAAATAATTAAAGGAATACATAACTTAATAAATTTAAAAAATGTAACCTTAAGGAGGTCATTATTAATAAAATACAAATATTGCTTATTCAAAACGAAAATATTTAAGAATTCCAGTTATTTAAAAGATAGTCTTTAAAACTTCTTATTTAAATCTTTGTTAATGAAAATTTTTAATTGAAGTACATTCATTTATATAATAATTACATTTTAAATTTTTCCTTGGGTACGAGCTATTAACGAAAATATGGTCGAGGTGCCCTGGTTAGTTAGGGAGTTCGCCTTCATTATTGGAAGGTAGTACGTTAGATATGTCGTAGTCACAATATCCCTCAAGTGAAACTAAACCTTTGGGAGGCATGAAAAGTCTGTAGGTCTTCTATTTGGTCCCTTCTTCTAAATTACGAGGACCCACTTTTGGAACCACGATGGCACGCTCACAAAGTGCTTCACTATATAAAGGTATCATCACTTCCTTCCAACAATGTTAATGATAATTACATACAATATAGTTTAAAGTATTCTCAAGAAAATATTTGTACATATACTCTATTGTGTATTGCTGATTCAAAAGACCAAATTTGTCATTAATAAGAATAAGAGATTAGAGACTTAAGTGGTTTTCAATTCTAATTAATGTGTTTTCTTTTTCAAAATCTCATTAAATTAAATAAACTATTCAATCCTTCTTATCCGTTTTGCATATTTACATCTACACTTGCCACTTAATGTTTTTTAAATAAATGGATGACGTAATAAATCATGCCTTTTCTACTACGAGTGCCCAACCATGTGCATGGGAATAAAACTGTATCGCAAAAGCAGCGATCAAATGCATGAATATGAAGGATAAGACCAACAACAACAAATATCATCTTGGGAGCCAACTGAGAAAAGCGAGGGGAAAAGTTGGCGATGCTTATTGCTGGAGACTCAGCTGGGTATCGCCAAAATCCATACTTTGACTCCCTTCTGCTTTATCTTGATAGCAAAAACTTAAGCCATATTTCAAACATGCATCGGACCCGTGAGGAAAACTGCTATAAATTCCCGTTTTTCCGGGCCAGCGCCACACCTCCTTTACCGTGTTAGAAAAGCGGAAAAAGACTTTTCTGGAGATATCCATTTTTTTTGGCTATTGTTGCCTTTTCTTATTTTCATTTTGCTCCGTTTTCCTTTTTATGTGGTTCATTTTTATTTAATCTCCAGAGAGTTAGTTTTAAATTTTTCTGAAATCTGCTGGTAGCGTCTCGAACGCTCGGATTCTGAAGATTCTTAGAGGTTACAGGAAGGGAGAGATATATAGAGATGAAAACATGGGAATAGTTGGCTTTTATGTTCTCTTACTCTTATTTTAAAGTCTGTTACAAATCCTTTCAATTTTCAGAAAATAGCTTTTATAGCATTCCTCTTCTGTTTCTAAAGCTTACTTAAAAATTTCAGTGGAAAACTTTTTATTTCAACTTGTTCATACATTTATTAAGAAATCCAAAAACATTTGAAATTTTAATAAGCTAGGATAAATTAGTTAATTTTTAGTTTTTTTTAAAAAAAATTTGATGTGGTTATGCTTAATTTTTTCTTTAAACTGATTTTTAGGTGTTAATAAGTTTTTATAAATCTGTAAGAAATAATATTACTTAAAATTATTAATTTTTATTAATTTAAGAGAAATGAACACATAATTTCCTTTAAATCATACAATTTTTAAGATTTATGTCAGAATTATTTAATATGATGGATATAAAAAAATATTGCTACATTAACTTTTTATTCGAGAACCTATTTCAATGACATTTCTTTAGTAAGTTCATAAAATGAAAAAATTTTGACAAATACCAGATTGAAAGAATTTTCAAACGATGAATAATATAGACAACAAGAAGAATAATTTTAATAACTCATGGTTTTAATAATTCATAGATTAAGACCATGGTTGATCAATACTTACCAATATTATTCACAGCTTACCTTTATCTATCATGCCTTATTTGCTTGCAATATTTTTTCAAAGATATCTATTTACATATTTCGAACATTTACTATTTTAGTTTCTTAAAAGAATAGTCTGTTTTCAAAGATGTCTATTTAAATTTTTCGAACATTTACTATTTTAGCTTCCTAAAAGAATAGTCTGTTTTCATAAATCTTTATAAAAATTATTGCAATCAAATTAAATTATGCTATCCACAGCTTATTTCATTTTAAAATGATTATTGTAAAGTTCAATAAATAAATATTTTTCAAATGTTTCATAACTGTAGAAATGTCAACTAAATTGTAAGAAACTAAATAAAACCAATTACATCCACTATTTATATAAATAAGTTTAAAACATACTCTTCATTTAAAATTTTGTAATAGTGCTAAAATTTTAGAAAAATATGGAATTTCAAAGATCAAAATAACGCGATTTTAAAACATGCTTCAACAGAAAATTAGTTTTTTGTACTTATGAATAACACTAAAGAGATATTTCTGTGAGAATAATTTTATTTACTTTATCTCACATTAATCAAACATAAACATTAATTCGGAAACATTGTCTATCTCTATAATTTGTATATATTATGCCATAAAAAAAACTGCTACCTCGTTTAAATGCTTTCAAAATCGATAAAACAATTTAAACATAGTAATACATTTTATTAAAATATCTACGTCCATTTCATTTTGTTCTAGTGAGGCAATCTTTAATTATGCACCTGTACATGTCTGGTCTCAAATATATACTTTTAATTTTTTCTTGTTGAAGCATTTGCCTGCAATAATTATAAATGTAAAATCTTAAAACTAATCTACGTTTAAAGAATGCACGAAAATGTAGAAAATTAAAATACAAGCTTTCTGGTTGGATATTTTTCATACTTTATAAAGATGCAGGAAATTACCATTGTAATTTATTTCCAAAACATTAATAAAAATTAATTTTCTTGCATTAATTATATATACCGTTATATAGAAAGAGTTATTTATATATATCACAGAAATTTATCAATTTCTAAGAAGAGGGATGCATATGATGTATATATGAATTAAGACTTGCAAAAGAATGAAATAATTCTTAAAATAACGATTTGAGGCTTTCAGTGTTATTTCACTTAACTTTTATAGTGCCGTTAGAATAAAGAAATAGAATTTCTTCTGTTTATTTGAAAACAAATATTTTGTAGTTAAATGTAAATGGATTGGATTATTTCATGATTTCCCATAATTTATTTTTATTATAGATAATTTATTTAGAAAAAATCCAATACCAAATATTTCAAATTTTTTAGTTTCCTTAAAAAAATTTATATACATTCCGCACACTTTATTTGATGATAAATTTTTTTTATAGACGTAATTTGAATAAATCTGAAATTTGATCAAAATTTATTAATTTATATTTCTTTTTAACATATATATGCTGAGTAGTTTTTTTTCCGCAGTTACTGCATTTAGTTAAAGTTAAACGTAAGCCAGCATTATAGTTTATTGTTAACAAATGTATTAAATAATCACCTTTTCATGAATAGCTTTAGATATTTTTAAAATTTAGTAATGACAATTAAATAATAAAAAAATTAACATTAACTATTAATTAAGTGATAATAAAACTTAATAATAATTATTATTAGTTTATAAAAAAATTAATAATATGATTGCAATTTCATAAATAATAATAAAATTATAATTTTAATTTCATTAAAAATGAGAAAATCTTTTGGTTTGAAATAAGAATAAAAACACATTAACCTGCATTTATTTATAAAGAGATTAGAAAATTTAGTTTTCAGCATTTATTTTATTCTAAAATATAAAATTAGTAACTTAAATCAAAATGTATTAAAAAAAAATTCAACAAATTATCTAGTAAATTGGGATTCAGAAAACTAAAAATCATGGTGTCATAAAATAATTTTATTTAGCACAAACTTATATTCAGGTTTTATAACTAATAACAGTTAAGGAAATAATATTTAAGACAATATTGTCTGAGAGGCTATATCTAACTACTATTTGCACTATACCACAAAAGTAAAACTAGGTTTCAAGTTTTAGACCCTGAGAACAATGGTCATCACGTTCTCTTTCTCATCAAAAAGGATGGAGAACGTGTAAAGTAGTTTGAGCATGTGCTAATCCCAACGAAGAGGTCGTGAGGATTACTTGAAGTCACAGGAAAATCCGGGAAATAGCCATTTTCTATGGACACGCGGTCACTTTTAGGGATTAAGGCCTGCCTTCCCCTTCAGTGTCATCAATCATTTGGCAACACCCCTATGACGAGTTGAGGGGAAGGAGGGGAATCTAGCAGCAAAATGGGCGATTTATCGTTTTCCTGGCTTTAACGTATCCTCTGTTATTAAGGGAGTGAAGCGGCGAAAAAGGAAAATAAAAAGATATAAAGATAAACTTAGAAGAACGGCTCTCTACATCATTATTTAACGTACTCTAATGTTAAGATAATGAATTTAAGGTTTCCATTTTAAGCTTTAATTGAGAAGGCTTTATTTAAAAAAGTATGGTACTTTAATTTTTTATGATTTTGCTTAAAAATATGTAGACTGAAAATCGCTTTTCTAAAGGTAGTTTTTCTTCTAAACTGTCTAAACTGTCTTAAATGTTTACTCACAAAGAAATCTACATTTGATAGTTTGAGAATTTTCAAGAACTTAAAAATCCTTTCGCTAATGCAGTTTTACAATAAGTTTTTTATTTCTTTCTTTTAAATATCGCTTAGAACCATTCTTCTTATTTTTTTTCAGTGAAACATTTTTTTTTGAATTGTACAAATAGAAACTTTATTAAAAATGTATTCAATTCTAAAGTATAATTTTAACTAAAATTTATTTTTTAAAACAGAGTAATTAGTTTAAGAAAATTAAAATAGAGTCATTAATCATTTTACTTAGAAATTCATATAAAAAGTTCACGCTGTTTAAATTAAATCTAAAAAATAAAAATATATTCATGTAATAAAATTCAGATGTTTAAATAAAATTGCTTTTCAATTCTAAAAAAATTTAAAAACTAAAGTAAAAAATAAAGAGAGGACATTTACATTTTTTAAAAAGAATTATCAAACAATATTACTTAAAACTTATAAGTAACTATCATTGAAACCATTTAAACATGTATATCAAAACGACACAAATTAATTAATAATATAAAATTGGGTATTAATTTAGATGTGAAATTTTAGACTAAAGAAAAGCATAAACAGAAAATATTATGTCATAATCGATATAACATTGCTCTTTAAATTAAGCAATTTCATACACTTAATATGAAGAATTTTAAAACACATTTGAAAAAAAATTCCCAAAAAACTTTATAAAATTTACTTTTTTTATTTATAAACCTAAACGTCAATAGCAGTCTAAGAATTTTTTTTTCGCTTCTTCTTGAATTTTTTTGCTTGAAATTATTTTGTTTCTGTACATGGCGAATTACCATTCAGTGTACAGAAACAAAACAATTTCATCGAATCTATTAGAATTTACTCTAATTTCAGACAGTCCTTTTTTACTTTTACACAAGTAATAAATGCAATGCTAAACTGGAACTATACTATCATGTGCTCTTAAAAAAAACGAGTGATTTTGAGTACTCGATGACCATTGCTTTGTCTACCTCGTTTACGATCCTAAATAAATATTTTTTTAGCATTTTATTCAGTGAAAAAGGTTTGATGATAGTTTTGAATCTAATTTTAACTTTCTAAGATTGGTTAACTTTTAAGTAGTAAAGGAATGAAAGTTGCCTCATTTTGGACGGAATTTTACTTCATAATTTACTAATAATTTAAGATCTGAGAGATTACTATGTACAAAAAACTACAATTATTATTTTCTTAATGCGGTATTGTTTCATATTGATGGTAATCATTTGGAAAGGATATTTTTTAATTAAAATTTGTTTCATAAATGAAAATTTCAATTGAATAAGTTTTCCTGATCATTTGGTAGTTTCCAACAGTTTTTAAAAGTATAAATAGTTTTTTTTAATGAAAACATAATGTATTATAATAGTTTAAATAAATGTCACACTAAAAATTAAGAATCATTAATTGTTATTAATGCCATTAATATCTTTTGACATTAATTCATTGTTCTCCAATACAACAACAAATTTATAGTGATTTTTTATTCAGTACAATGTTCTATTTTATTTTTTACTTACATTATAAAATTTATTAATATATTAAAAAAACGTACGCGAATTAGAGACAAAAATAGTCTTGGATAATTGTTTGGCACTTTGTTTTTATTTTTCTTATATATAATATATATTTTTAATGTATTTAGTAAATTTTATTGTATTTTGCTAAAAGAAGATAATTCTTATATATTTCCATTCAAATCGAAGAGCAAATGTTTTACCTGTAAAATTAATCATAATTTGAGGTACTGAAGGTATTAATACTTTTAATTATTGAATTATAAGTATAATTAGAAAATATTGTCTATTGAAATTTTACGAAATTTTTAATTTAATCTAAAAAGAACAATGAACTTAATTATAAATTAATTATAAAGAAGTTTCCTCCAAAAGTAACTATTCTGATTTAAGCATTAAAATTCAGAATCCTACTTACAGTTTCAATAATAAAATTTCAAGTCATAATTTCAGTGAATTATGATTAATTCATATTAATATATTTACATAAATGTATTGGCATCTTTAAAAAATTCATTATTGTGAGCAAAGTTTACTTGGAATTTGTGCTTTTAATTATTTCTTTTATTTTTATTTATAAAATCACCATTCGTTACAAATGTCAGGCAAGAAATGTGTATGACACCATAATGTATAATTATTTCGATAAACATATGAAGTAATAATTTATCTAAGAGAGAATGTAATAAAATGTTTCCGTTACATACTCATTTAATTCCATCGTCGATCATAAATAACCC